>CABHPR010108917.1:2588-27088 GCA_902168415.1 Peromyscus melanophrys
TACCCTTAAAAATATGGTTGGTAGCTGGGTAGTGGTGGTGCCTGTCTTTAATCCCAGCACTCGGGAGGCAGAGGCAGGAGGATCTCTGCGGGTTCGAGGCCAGCCTGGTCTACAAAGTGAGTTCCAGGATGACCAAGGCTGTTGTTACAGAGAAACCCAGTCTCAAAAAAAAAATTATATATATATATATGGTTGGCAATTTAAAAATGGATTTTGTTGTTGTTGTTGTTTGTTTTATTTTGTTTTGTTTCGATACAGGGTTTCTCAGTTTTGGTGCCTGTCCTGGATCTTGCTCTGTAGACCAGGCTGGCCTGGAACTCACATAGATCCTCTTGGCTCTGCCTCCCGAGTGCTGGGATTAAAGGCGTGTGCCACCACAACCCGGCATACATGCCTATTTTTATAACAAAGATTTTTTTTTTTTAATCAGTGCTGTCAGAAGCATTTGGTGTCAGAAGCAAAGTACAGTGACCAAGAAAAACTTAAAGACTCTGGTGAGTTTGAATTCACTCTCAGAGTGTTTGTGTAAAGTACACAGCAGTCATAGGGCAATCTCCTTTCTCCTGTGTAACCTCACCTTTGCAAGACAGAAGCACGCTGACATTCTAACTCGGTAGAAACACTGCTCTTGCTCTAGAATATCAGTGAGTGCAAGACGAGATGCCGGGGTGGGGAATTTTTCCAAGGCCAGAATGGATTCCTGCTGAGCAACAACATCTCTCTCGTAGCGGAGTTCATACTGCCACATGAAATCAGCCTGCTCAAATTCCACCTTCCTCAGGACTGACATGTCTGGGTCTATCCTTATCCACAGCAAAGGGGAATCAGCGCTAAGAGAAAATACAGTTTTAGAACTTTAAAATTTACCAATGGAAAACAAAAAAAAAGCAGTCACTACTCAGTCTCTCCTCTAGACACAGGCTTTGCATGCTGTTGAGAGTTTTATCATAGTCATACTTTAAATTACTCTGGGAAGTTTTACTGCAATTATGAGATATCAAAATGTAAATGATACAAACTTTCTTTAACTTCCTATAACTGACGATAGCTATAAACATTACCCCTTATTAGAAATATAAACAAAAGGAGAGCATTTGTTTTACTGAATTAATTTTAGTTGACATACAGTATCTTTTAACATGCTAGACTCACTGGGTGGTGGAGGCACACGCCTTTGATCCCAGCACTCAGGAGGCAGAGGCAGGTGGATCTTGAGTTTGAAGCCAGCCTGGTTTACAAAACGAGTTCCAGGACAGCCAGAGCTGTTACAAAGAGAAACCCTGCTTCAAAACAAAAACACAGACTCATGACTACCTTTCTCAAAAAAGTTCAAATCATAATTTGAAGGCCCATCAATTTATTCTTACGTATTTCTCAAGTAACACACAAAGTAAAAATCAAGTCTATGTCAATATTTTGGTCAGAAGAATACCACTTTGTAATACAATTCAGTTCAATACTGGGTGCTCGAGACATACTCAGTATAAAAATATACTTAAGAAACATCAATCAGTATCACAATCAGCTGTAGAAGCAGGAGCATCAAGAATTCAAGTCCAGGGGCTGGAGAGATGGCTCAGCGGTTAAGAGGACCCAGGTTCAATTAATTCCCAGCATGCAAATGATAGCTCACAACTGTCTGCAACTCCAGTTCCAGGGGATCTGGTGTGCTCTCTTTTGACCTCCTTTTGACCTCCACAGGCACCAGGCATGCATGTCAAACACAGACATACATGCAAGCACAATACACTCATGCATGTAAAATAAAGTTAAAACAAAAGCAAAAGGCCAGGCTCAACAAAAACCACCTGGGCTACAAGAGACCTTGTCTCAAGAAAGCAAAACTAAATATGAAAACTTAGAAGATTGGCATTCAAACAGTGCGACCACAGAGGTTGTCTCACCGTGCTCCGGAGCACTGTTCCAAACACAATGACTGTCACCTTGGATTCACATGAAATCGAAACTTCAGGCCCACAAATAACACAATAAATCAGAAATGGCATTTTAAGGTTTCTCAAGTGAGTCCCATGCATATCAGTTTGAGAACTACTACTCAAGGAACCACCAAGAGAGAGCAAGAAGGCTGTGTAGCTGAGGCTAGGCCTGTGCCTCCACCTACTGCATTTCTTCTTTTTAGCCAGTCTGAACATAATGTCTTATCCTCAATGAGTTAATTGTTTCCTAACAGTTTTGCTTGACTTTAAGTGGTTTTAAAAAACATGCATTTCAAAGATAATTACATACTTTTAAGTAACTTACTCCATTGCAGAAAGATCCATGTCAACTTCTTCCCCATTCATCAGTGGGATTTTTTTCTTCTTATTTCTATATTTAAAGAAAAGTAAAATTGAAAACTGTGGGATTTCCAAATCAGAATGGAGCTACCAAGCAGTCAAAGTTCAAATACAGGGTTTCATGAAACATTAAAAGATATGCCAAAGAAGAGTGAATATACAATGAAATGGAATTTAAGAACAATAAAATCTACCTTGAAGCTAGAGAAAGTGGATGTTGAAAGCAAATCAGCCTGGAATACATGAGACCTGCCCTCCCTCAAAAAAAAAAAAAAAAAAAAAAAAAAGCAAATGAAAAATTTATTTCAAGTCAGACATGATAGCAGAAGTCTATAATCCCTATAATCCCAGCACTTGGGCAGCAGAGGCACACAGATTGCGTTTAGTATAGTATACATAGTGAATTCTAAGCCAGCCTGGACTATAGAGTGATACTATGTCCTAAAATTAATTTAAATAAATATAAAAAATAATTCCAAAGACAGAGGTGTTTCAACAACAGAAAGCAAGAGCTGGGTGTGTAGGGATGCACGCCTGTGATTCTAATATTTGGGAGGTGGAAATAAGATCAAGGCTAGTAGGGCTACATGAGGGCCTGTCTCAAAAACATTGACAACAACATCAGATGCAAAGTATGTGTGGTAATGCTAACACGATGTACAACAGGAGAAAAAGCCAGCAGGTAAGATGCTCTTCCTGCACACATTGGCTGTACAACTGGAGTTTAAGTTAGTCCTTTTTCTGGGTGGGATTTGTAATTTCAGCTCCGGTTTAGAGTTAGGACTCACTGCCTACCTTCTGCTTTTAGAGTGGCACGGTATATCATGTTTAAGGCTGTTTTCTTCAATTTGCAAGGTATGGTTGAAGGATCCATCTAACTCTTGCACTGTCACTTTAAGTGGTCCCTTAAAAGAAACAAGAGCAACAACATACCATTCAGACTGCTAGAAAATGGCCAATGCACATCCTTACATTTAAAGGCAGGTAAGTCATAACATAAAATTCCGCTGTGCAAAGTATACATAGTGACAGAGGGAGACCTCAGCTGGTGCCAAGCACAGGGAAACGAGAGGATGCATGCTCTGAAATCTCTCTGGAGCCTCTTCCCTTCAAGTACTCGCTGCAAAGTCATCAGTCACCCCAGCTCGAAAGCCCTTCCTCTACTGGAACCAGGCTCGACAGAGCAACACACTCTTCTAGAAAAACACTTACCACATACTTCTGAGTTCCCGGAGATGTGTAATCTTGTTTTATTTCTAGTTCTAAAACGTTTCGTTTTCTATTAAAAGCAAAACTTCCATAAAATTTTACTACTCCGCTCTGGTCTCTGAAGAATTGTAAAGGAAATTTTACATACTAAAATGAAAATGTGCTTCTTAAAAAAGCTTATTATATTAACAATTTTCAATGTATTCCCACTAGATCAAAGTACACTTCATTATAACCCAGGTGGCAAAATAGTCAAAATTCTTGTGAAAAATGTTTCCCAGATTAAACAAAATTTCTGAAACATTGAGAAGCTTGTGTTTTTAAAGTAACGCCACTCCACTGGATTATTAATAGTACTTTCAAATGAAAAATTCAGAAATTGCCAAGTTCCAAGATACCATTCAAGTCGTGCCAAGCTCCAAGCACATTTAAAAGTCACCAGACCATTTCATCTTACAAGTAATACTATAAGCCTGTCTGCTAGAGTACTTACCTTATCACCATGGAACCTACCTTTCTGTTCATATGAAATAGCACAAACTATGTCAAATTTTATAAATATAAACATCCATGTTTACATAGGATTCCAACTCAGTTTTTGGAAGGAGCTTTAGAAGACACAAGTCACAGGTCAGTTATTTCTAATTTTAAAGAAATATCAATGGATCGCCTCCCTCTTTCCCATCTTTCCCATAGCTTATTCTCTTCCCCACTTTGCCGAGCTGCTACTGAAAAGGATACACCCACTGCTTTATTAAGGGCTGGATGTCTTTGCCAGAGACGTTGGAAATGGATTTCAAAAACCCATAGGTGGAAACCAGCATCTGGCTCCACATGTGCGACTGGAACTTCTGAGACGAGGCGGTGCTAGCCAGACTTAGTAGTTTATTGAAGACCTGCAAGGACAGAAGCCCACATAACACCGTTTCCAATTGGACACTGCACCCAGTTTGCACTGGACCTTTATGTGATCACTACAGAAGACAGCAACTATGTAACATATAGATTTTTTTAGTTAACTACTAAAAGCAAGAGAAACATACAAATATTTAAACAGGATATAAGAACATTGTTCATAGAAACATTACTGAATGCTAACAATGTGCACACAAAATATCATTTATTAAGGATTAGAAGCACAATATAAAATACCTACCAAATTTTATACAGGAATTCAAAACTAGGAATATTCATTAGGAGCCTAGTACTCTCATGTTAAACATGTCATAAATTTCATGTGTTTTTTACTTTTAAAAAAGGAAATATGAAAGAGGAGTGGAGCTGTGGTTCAGTGGGATGGCATTTACCTAGCACATGCGAGGGTATCACAGTGACCTAGCATTACAAAAGAAAATTCATAAACAAGAATACTAATTAAAATCTATTCCACTCTGAAAAGTATAAATGCCCTTTTTATGGCACACTTTTCTTATTTAATATTTCTGTTCTTCAATCTTTAGAAAAAATTGTATGTTTTCATTTTTATAATATCAGAAATTAAACCCAGAGCCCCAGTTACATTAAGCAAGCACTCCACTGTACTACATCCTCAGCAAAAATGATTTTTTAAAAGCTTTTCTTTTAAACTGCCTTTAAGAATGTTATCAATGGGGAAAATTTAGCTGTTATTTTTTAACCCATCTATCCGTTTGAGAACAGCATTTGCCTAGTATGTATAAGACCATATATTTGATCCTCAGCATTTCAAGGAGAAAAAGAGAAATAAAGAAAAAAAGAAGAACAGAATAGAATGGGGAAGGAGAGAGAATGGGCCAAAAAAAAAGCATATATATTTATACAAGTAATCCATCTATCTTGTTTCTACTATTTCATTTCCTATATTGTAACTACTTGTACTAAAACTTTAAAATATGGCAAAATTTAATGATAGCAACTAGTTGTGGAATCTTTCTCTGGTGTTAAGGAGAGCAGCTGAGGCCAGATGTGTGGCAGGTAAGTCCCCGTATGGAGGCCTTCAGAGGCCACTTGGTGAAACCTTAGCTGTGTTGGTGACACCAAGAGGTTGGAGGTGCTAGAGCCATGGACATCTGTCAAAGAGAGCTACACACAGGGAGGGGAATGAGCTCAGGAGACAGAAGTGTGCTGCAGGCAGGAAAGCAGGAAGGGCAGAGCCATCTAAACCCTTTACCACTGGATACAGAGCTAAGGAATTTAGAGTTTGTCCCACTGTGTTTCATTCTTGCTTTGGTCCAGTTTTTCTTCACTATGCCTCAATTCCTCCCTTTTGGAATGGTAATGTATATTATATGCCATTATCTGTTAGAATTATGCATTTTTTTCTTTTTTGTTCTAGACAGTGTTTCTCTGTGTAGCTATGTCTATCCTGGAATTTGCTCTGTAGACCAGGTTGGCCTCAAACTCAGAGATCCCCCTGCCTCTGCCTCCAGAATGCTGGGATCAAAAGTGTATGCCACCACTGCCCGATGTAATCTGCTTTTCCTTTTACAGAGGATTATAATTAAGAGATTGCCTGGAGTCTCAGAAGAAATTTTGGACTTTGAAACAGTGTTTTGACTGTAAAGACTGTGGGGACTTGAAGCTGGACTAGATGTATTTTGCATGATGATATGGCCACAAGACTATGAGAGACAGGGAGGAGAATGGTGACTTAAATGAACTGTGCTCCATGAGTCTCGGGCATTTGAATACTTGGTCACCAGTTGGCAGCTGTTTGAGAACTAGGAAGGGTGGCCTTTCTGGAGGAGGTGTGTCACGGGGGCAGGCTTTAGGGTTTCAAAGTCTCCATTCTCAGTGTGTTCTGCCTCCTGTTTGTGGACCAAAATATGCGTCTTCCCTGCTGTCTCAGCTGCCCGTCACCCTGCCTTTGCTCCACACCACAGACTCTAGCCCCCGGAACATTAAGCTCAAATAAACACTTTTTTTAATAAGCTGCCTTAGTTGCCAGGTGGTGATGACACACACACCTTTAATTCCAGTACTTAGAAGGCAAAGGCAGGTGGAGCTCTGAGCTCAAGGCCACCCTGGTCTACAGAGTTGAGTTCCAGGACAGTCAAGGCTACAAAGAGAAACTCTATCTCAAAAAATAAATAACAAATAAATAAATAAGTTGCTTTAGTCATGGTGTTTTATCTCAGCAATAGAAAAGTAACTAACACATACGGACATACAGCTATTTCTTTAATGTTGCTAAGCTCTTAACGCTAGCACTTACCTGCAGCATAAACTCCATGCTGATTCTGTTCTCAATCAGCCTCATCACAAGGTGAGCCTTACACTGAAACATAGTGTAGTATTCCCAGGACAGTGTATGCGGATGCTTTATTGAAAAGTGAAGATGAGATGCGGGGCTGGAAAAAACATAAATTCACTCAATAAAACAAATATGACTATTAAAGAAAAAAATAAGTAGAAGATGGACTTTACACTTACTGTAAACAATTTAAGCTGTTCATAATTTTCCACTCTTCCAAAATGCTACAGTAAATTTTACAAATACTTTTACACAGCAAATACCTAAAAGCAGAATTTTTTATGATCCTATACATACAGCAGAATCGCTGTTATCTTAACACAAGCCATTCTAAAACTGATTGGCTCTAACTACCTTTCAAAAGTGTATCAAATTATACTCTCACAATCAATGTCTGTGTGGTGTTCCCTCCAAATTCAGCTTTACCCATATATATAAAATAGAAACAATATAACTGTAAAAACAAGAAAAATCCAAGGACAAGGCTGCAGTGCAGCTCAGCTGCTAATGCATTTGAGAATCCCTGGGTCTGACACTGAGTACCAACAATGTATTTGAAAAGTATGCTGATTTATGACTTTGTTCTGTTAACACAAAACTGCTGCCACACAAGAATATGGGGTTTGGGGAAGCCTGCATCTACCTGTGTCCATGGGTCATGGTCACCCTTACCTGGCTCTGGAATAAACTATCTCTTATACTCCCCTTTGAGGGCAGCGCTGTGTTTTTGTGCCAACACTTTCAGGATACAATGGCTGAGTAAACATTCTTATTCCTAAGCAGAGGAGAATAGAAGGATAGGTCCAATGCAAACCAAAGCACAGCAGAGTAAAACTTAAGACACCACAGTTCCATGTCCAGCATCCAGGACTTACTGTAGGAGCCAGGTGTGGGTCCCAAGTTCTTCTGCAGCCTAGTACTTGCTGCTTCGCTTTGATGGCACACACGGCCTGTCTTGGGCTGTTTTGGCTGCTTGAAGCTTTTCCTTGCAGGTTTCTCACCACTCTAACTTCCTGGGGTCTTAACTCCATCTCTGGCTTCATTCTCAGACCTTATGCACTCAGAGCTACCCAAGGGGTCCTGACCTTGCCACACACTGCTTGGCCTCCCAGGTCTTCCACTGAAATCTGGGTTCAGGCCTCTATGACTTTGTAACTTGCATACCACATCCCTGCAAAGCCACCACACAGCTGATATTAAGGTCTGCTACCTGTTCAATCAGTAGCCAGACCTTCTTGGACTTCAGCTGCATGACCTATGAGTAGCCATATGGCTGAACTCAGGAAAACCTGTCCCTGGAGATCCAGGCACAATCAGGGAGCTCTAGAGCTTTCTTCTCATCTTTTCCCTTATACATATGACAGGTGAGGTTCAGGCAGCTCCTGAGATGGCCTCAAGGAGCCCTCCCTATTGTCCCAGTGCAAATTCCTTTGCTTCTTTTAATGGTCTTAATCTCTTCGGCTGTCAGCTCCCATGGCCCTGACTTTATGTTTCTTTTCTGGGCAAACTTAAAAGTTTTCTGCTCACAATTTTCACTGTAAACCTGTCTCAAAGCAGCCAACAAAATTCACACAAAAGCTACCTTGAAATCTCAGAGTAGAAAAGTGGAGACCTGTTCTTTGCTATAATTTGACATGCATGGCCTCTAGCCCAACTCCTGGTAGAGTTCTTAGTTGTATCATAAACTTCCTGAGTCGGTCTTTACTGTCCATATTTCTCTTGGCATTTGGTCTTCTGAGCTCTAAACAGAATTGTCCACTAAACATACTGCTGTACATACTCTTAGAGATACCAAAGCCCACATCTCCAAACTGTTCCAAATTCCTTTCAAAACTCAGCTTCAAAGGCTTAAGAACCATAGTTAAGTTTAGAGACAGTGCACATTTTCTGTGCTAAACTTTTTGTCTGTAACAAAAACCTGATCAAAATGACCGAAAAGTGGAAGGATCTACTACAGCTCAGTTTTAATCTACTTGGTGGGAAGGACATGGCAGAGCACAGATACTGTCTCCTGGAAGCCAGGAAGCAGGGAGAAAATGCTTGCCGGTTCTTCCTTGACCTCCATCATTTCAACTAGCCTCATGCCTCCTAAGGCTAGTGCACAGGGTAGTGCACCCCCATTAAAGTAGCCCTGTGCCTCCTAAGGCTAGTGCACAGGGTAGTGCACCCACATGAAAGTAACTTCTTGTCTGCTCAATCCTCCCTGGAAACATCCTCACACAGACTTAGAAGTGTGCTTTACTAATCTTCTGGGCATTTCTCAATTGAATCAGGTTGACAATTAAGATTAATCATCACAATAAGCAAAATAACTACTTCCAAAGATTTTAAGTTTTAGCAACAGTATGACGAAGTTGCGTTAGAAAACTTAGCACTAAGTTCCATTCAGGGGCAGTCACCGAATGAATGGCACAAGAGCAGCGAGGGGCACTGACACACTATCCGTCTGGGCGTCACACTACCATATGGTTCTCAAGGAACACACAAGCGGTCCTCTAAGAGGTAGTCTATAAAACAAGGTTTGTAACATCATCTCAGAACAGTAACATACTTATCCTTTTCTTTTCCACCACCAAATATGGGATGCAATAAAACTCCCCCGGTTTTCAGTTCATACGCCACTATTTTATCTAGCTCCTAAAAAAGATGCAAAAGTAAGAGTCAGTGAAAACTTCTTCATACAACAACCTTTAGTACTAGAGCACAAATTTTCTTTTGTGGAATCAGACGTAAATTTAAGATAACAAACTATATCTGGAGAATAGTTATTGTTTTTATAAATAGAGCAAGCTACACAAGCCGACTCAATGGTAAAATCCAAAAATTTCTCTGTATTTTGTGACTGCAGGGCTCGACAGCAGGTCAGCAACTTTTCCTTATGGCTCTTCTCTGCCTCTCAGAATTGTCTTCTAAATTGACTTAGTCCTCAGTATTTTACATCTGAGGACTAAGGCAGTTAAGAAGAAGAGAGATTGAATTATGTTAATAATCTATCAATTTAAAACTCCTCTGTTCTTCTCTAACATATAATAGCCAGTTTTTAAAAAAGAAAAGAAAGAAAAGTTTAAAAAAGACAACATCAGGGCTTGAGAGATGGCTCAGTGATTAAGAATACTGGCTGCTCTTCCAGACGTCCAGAGTTCAAATCCCAGCAAACTACATGGTGGCTCACAACCATCTATGAGATCTAGTGCCCTCTCCTGGCATGAAAGTGTATGTGCATAACTAATAAATAAATAAATCTTAAAAAAAAAAAAAGAAGAGGAAAAGAAATACAGTCAAGTAATGAATGTTTTTTAACAAAAAGACAACATCATAACTATGCTGGAATTCATGAATGGGTTAAATAATATAGACAGCAGAGAAAAGCGGTAAACAGCATTGTAAGATGATTAAAAGCCAACTGGATCCTGGCAATACAGTTAATTAGCCATATACTTTACTAAATAATTTAAACTCTATGTGTAACACAAAATCTAAATGGTCTTATAATAAAAAACCTGGAGCCAGATACTGGGGTAAATGTTGAAAGATCAGAGACAAAGGAACAAGCCACAGCTACTTCTCACTTCACCAACCCCATGAATCCTCTGACTGAATGTCTCTGAGTCCTCAGCCGAAAGGGATCCAGCTGAAAAAAGGGCCTAGGTTTCTGTCTCCTCACACCTTATGTATCTTTCTCTGCCCAGACATGTCACTTCCTTCATAGTCCTGGGATTAAAGGTGTATGCCACCACTGCTTGGCATCTATGTTTACTCTAGTAGCTTATTCTGTTCTCTGATCTTCAGGCAAATTTTATTAGGGTACACAATACATCACCACATCTATGTGCCTTAGTTTCTTCATATGTAAAGTGGGGAGAGTCAAAGAATTAAGATAGTACTCTGTTTATTACAAGTACTCTTTTTATTACAATACTATTTCATTACACACTGTTAAACGGTCAGTTATTTCCTTCTTCTAGAAGGAAGAATGGGCTCTACCAGTGCTAAGTGTGGGATCCCTCGAACAATTCTTTGGATAGAATGTTAATTTAATAATGATATTAAGGTGAGGATTTTTCTACTTGAAAACAATGAATTTAAGGATCTAATCAAATCTAAAGAAATCAATAAAGTATCTATGTGCATAAGAAATAGATATCCAAAATACTCTTTTTATTTTTTGCCTTAGTCTTTAAATAACAGGGAAAGACATGGCAATGACAGAGAACAGGTAGGTATTGAAGGCTTGCTGACACACGGGGGCGGCTGTGTGCAAAGCACCATTCCCACTGCATGAGTAAGGTGCCCCTCTCCCTACGAGTGGAGTGGACACTGCCACTCTACCATCCTTACCCAGCGAAGACTGGGAAACAAACGTAGGAAGCAGAGTTAAATCTTTTCTTGGTGATGTAACTTTCATCGTATTTGAAAAGAGCTGTTTTACAATCATTAGAGGACAAGAGGGCTAGCAAGATGGCTCAGTGGGTAAAGACTTTGCCAAAAAGCCCGAGAACCTGAGCCTGATTCCAGGACTCACAGTCAGGGTAAGAGAAACAGTTGCAGTAAATTGTCTTCTGACTACATATGCACCCTAGCATGTGCACTGCCCCCAACACACAAAATAAACAAACAGAAAGTGAAGGACAGGAGACCGGAAATCAGGACAACACCAGCATACATTAGTGACTTCCAAGTGGAAGACAAAGCTAGCTCTTGTTTACCTCTTTAATCCAATGGCGGTACTCGTTAACACCAAAAGTTTTTTTCATCCAGAGTCCGTAAATATAGCCGGAAATTCCCTTCAGCACCCATTCATCAGACCTAAGGAAAAGTCAATAAAGCTTTTCATCATTAAATCCTGTCCAAGCAGGGTCAAACAGTGTAACAGAATAAGTGTCCACCCACCCTTCTCCACACCCGGCTGGATCTTTACCCTTCAGACTACTTAAAACCGAGTGCTCCTTAGGAGGCCGGCACACCCGAAGTGGGCAGCTGTCCTCTTCGGAAACCAGGGATGGGCTCCACTAGTGCTGAGTGTATGAACCCTGTGACAGGAAGTGTTTTGTGCAGACCTTGTGTCTGTCTGTATAGGCTGGAATAGTGTAGCTCAGTAGTAGTGATCTCCCAGCATTCTTGCAGTTCTGGGTTTGATCTTTAGTACAGAAAAGTCAGAAGTCCACAGTGCTTTACTGTCTCCTCTGAAGTTGAATTTAGCAATGTATGCACTCTGACAGAGCTACTTTCTCTCAACGCCACTGTCCAGACTGTCTGCCACTAAAGAAGTGCTTGTCCATAATCAGGACTGCTTAATTCAAAGGTTCACATTTGCAAGGTGTGCTGCCATTCTCCACACTTGGAGGCTGAGGCAGAATGGTCAAGAGTTCAAGGTTACCCTTAGCTACACAGTTGAGTTCAAGGACATCTTAAGCTAGGTAAGATGCTATCTCAAAAGATCAAAACAAAATCCACATTCTTGGACTGAGAATATATCTCAGTGACAGAATGCTTGCCTAACATGTACAACACCCTGAGTTCAAGTCCTCATACAGGAAACTCCAATCCCACATTCTTTACTGTAACATACAGACATAACTTTCACAACCTAGGTTTTACAATATCCTTAAGCAAAACTGTTTAATATTTGTACTTTCTCTAGAGAAATGGCAACTGGCACCAACCACTTATCTCCTCACATATATCCATCATACACACACAACAATAACATTAAATCTGTAAAAAGTAAGATAAAAGTGAGTCCTACATTATTAAAATATAAAAGAAATCATAATCTCAAGGTTTTTGTACAGTGCTTTAAATTAACTAAGTAGCCAAGTGTGGTGACTTCCATCTGTAATCCTAGCACTCAGTAGAGAGAGTTTGAGGCCAACCTGGTCTACACTGTAAGCCAGCCAGAGCCACAGTGTTAAGACCCCTTCTCCAAAAACAGACAAACAACAATACAAAATTCATCTCAAGTTAAAGAAAATAAAGATTATTTCTGTTTTCAGTGTTGGGGCTCACACCGAGGGGCTAGCACCTACAGGAAAGCACTGGACCTCTGAGCCGCACTCCAGCACCAAATGGGCTTCTCCTTCCCTTCTCTCAAGAAAACTAGCAAAAATCTAAAAACTAAAAGGCAAAATCTCTACACTATTATCACTACTGTTGAAGATAATTACTTTGCTTTAAGAATCATCTCAAACATTTTTCCACCTGATTTGAACAATGACATTTGAATTCTAATTAGTTTTCTATATATTAAAATCTCCATTCTATACAGCTAAGATATTATTATTTTTCAGAGTTCTTTTTTTTTTGTTTTGTTTTGTTTTTTTGTTTTTCGGTTTTTCGAGACAGGGTTTCTCTGTGTAGCTTTGCGCCTTTCCTGGAGCTCACTTGGTAGCCCACGCTGGCCTCGAACTCACAGAGATCTGCCTGCCTCTGCCTCCCGAGTGCTGGGATTAAAGGCGTGCGCCACCAACGCCCGGCCAGAGTTCTTATTTTATGGTAAATTATATAAGTAACTCTACTGTTTTTTGTTTTGTTTTGTTTTGTTTTGAAACAGGGTCTCACCACATAGTTGGTGCTTCTCTGAACTTGCTTCGTAGATCACACTGGCCTCAAACACACAGATCCCCCTGCCTCTCTGCCTGTTGAGTGCTGAAGTTAAAGGCATGTGCCACCATGCCCCACTAATTATAAAGAGGAGAAAGAGCTCCAGAGAAGGAGGAGGACTACAGGGGCCAGCCACCCAGCTACACAGCAAGCCACGGAGTAAGATTTACAGAAGTTAGAGAACAGGAAAAGCACAGAGGCAAAAGGTAGATGGGATAAGTTAAGGAAAGCTGGCAAGAAAGAAGCCAGGCTAAGGCCAGGCATTCATAAGTACGAATAAGCCTCCATGTGTGATTTATTAGGGAGCTGGGGGGTGGGCCCCCAAAAAAGAGTAAAATACCAACAACAACAATAAAGTGATTTATAAAGCTGATACAAAAATAATTCAGATAAAATTTTACTAATTGACTAATTTACTAATTGTCTTTTTTGAGGCAATCTCTCAAAATAACCCCAACATTTATGAACTATGGGCAATAGTCAGCATATAACACAGGAAGAGACAAGAAACTAAAGAGGGAAGCACAGCAGCACAGACCAGTTACCCCCTGGGAGGGAGAGGCAGGAGCATCAATTGTCATCGTAAGTTTGAGGACAACATGGACCACAAGACACTGTCAGAGAACAAGAGAAGAGGGGAGGGGAGAGGCTCAGTCTGCAGCTCTGACATCACTCACCAAGACATTCTGGATATGAAGCATCCGAAGAACTGCTGCGCTAAGGCCTGTGCTAAGCACCGTCTGGTCAGCGGCGTCTCATCTATAATCATGGCACTGTGCAGGAGGTTTGTGCTGAAAGCCAAAGACACGGTAGCCACTTAGGACCAAGGGATGAGCAGTTGGTCAGTCAAAATACAGTAACTGCACTCCTCAAGCAATTCAGTGTTAGGTTCAAGTTCAATGCAGAGGGAAAAAGTCAAGAATAGTCTACCTGAGAGTTTTCCAATCTTTCCAAAATTTATCTGAAATTCACAATCTGTCTAAAGCAAGGAATACAATGAAAATGTTTTCTATTGATTTTACAAAAAATATAAATCACTATTTTGAGGAGTGAGGAAGAAACTAGTGTGTTAACCAGAAATGAATCCCAATACAATGGATTACTTAATTTCAAAAATCTTTACCAAGGCTGGATGTAGAAGCACATTCCAGTAAACCAGTGTTCAGTCTGGTGCACAGACACCCTGAAACACGTAGCATGGAGACACTTCTCCCCAAATCAGAAGCCCAATTACAAAATCTCAACCCTTTTTCGAGTGTCTGGTACATTTTGACACTATTTACTTCCAAATACACTGCTCCATTCAGTTTTTCTAACTGTGTTCTGGAGAATGCACAGTATTAGTATCTCACGTGACACATGAGTTAGGGAAGTCAAGTAAAACAGCTGCCCTGACACCTAAAACTTACAAATTTGGAATAGCCACACACAAACCACAACAACAACAACAAAAAAAAAGTGCAGAAAAGGAGGGCTAAAATAAAGAAAAAGAACCTGTTTTGTTTTGTTTTTTAACAACAAATGGAGGATACCAGTACATTTTTATAGTGCTACAAAAAAGACATACTAATGACCCATAATGTGGAAATTAAACATTTACAAACATTAAACACTAAGAATGAAACCAGAAATGGAAATGTGAGGATAATTCTGGAAAAAGGCACTAGGATATGCTACCTCCTTATGTAGGAAGCTACACTGTAACATTCTTAAACACACCAGATTAACTATAAACTCGATCACACCTGAAGTTCAAAACCAACCTTAAAACTGATCACACAGTCAGTAGCTTTCCCTTTTATCATTACTCTAATTAGGCATTCCCCATTTGAAGAGACACTAACCTAAAAATACTCATAGAAGCGTAAGCAGCCACTTCAACGTAAGCCTCATCAATGAAGACAGTCTTAAAACAGGAGTAAGGATATCGACAAGTCAAAATTTCTTCATAAAATTCAAAAACTTCGTGAAGGTATGACGTGGTATGTTTAAGTAATGGAAGAAGTTGGGGTAAACAAAAATGTGTAACCTGCAAATTAAAAGGACAATCATCTCAAAGAAAGGACATATTTAGCTTTTAATACATTTTGTAATGTTGAAAATAGCTGTTGTAAAATTAGTGGATTTTTCAGATTAGTTTTACAAAATGTTCATTGTACTAAAAATTAAATTTTAAATGGATTATATTATATAAGTTTATTAAAAGCTTACACACAATGAAAATAAAACTGGTTCCAAATTAAATTTTTTCTCTTCTCCATAAACAAGAAAGAATTAAAATTTAAGGCTTAGCATAATCTCTTACTCATGCATCTAAACCTAGCAAATATTGCATATTTTATAGTAATATTTTAGTAATTTTTGCGTGTGTACAATGTTGAAGATTGAACCTAATACTTTTCACATGCCAGGCAAGTACCACTAAATCTCAGTCCCTGAATCAGGAATGAATAGTTTCTGTTGCCCGGAGTGGTGGCTCAGAACAGTAAATCTAACTTGGGAGGCTGAAGCCAGCCTGGGCTACACAGTGAGACCTCAGCATAAAAGAGTTAATGCTGACCCGAACTAGCTGGTTCCAAGAACGTCATTCTCGTCATCCTCTACTGTTTCAGCTACGTACAGAACACTGGGGAGACACACTGGTAGCGAGGACGTTAAAGAGATCCACAGGAGAAATGGTAGTCATGGTTTTCATATTAAGCTAGATTCAAAACAAGTATCATAGACTGTCTCCTGAAACAATTCTATGCCAAATGAATGAAGAAGCCAGGGACAGTGGCACAAATCTGTAATCTCAGCTCTTGAGACTGTCTGTCCACATTCCAAGAGTGGAGTTGTGTGAGGAGAATTCTGAGTGCTTGTGAGAAAACCCCAAGAAGCCAACACAAGACTCATGTGATCTCAGTTTCTTCAAAAACTTGAAAACTGTTCTTGGAATGTGCTTTCATGGCCCTCCCAAGTACAGCGGGCAGGAGTGAGTTTACTTCAGATTATTCATGACAACTGGCTATTGTTTATATGCCTCCACGGAAAAGCATGTTTTTGCCATGTGTGCCACAAATGGCTTGTCAGCCACATGCAACTTGTCCTTGTGAATGAACCCGTTACACCTGTGACTCGACTCTACCATCGGAGTATAGATGGTCTGATGCTCTCAACCAAGTTGGCTACTGCGTGAGAGAGGCTTTCGTCAGCCTCATTTATCAGCTCGATTCTCCCAGGTCCCATCATCTCTAGCGCAGTAAACAGTATCACAAGTTTAAAGCCATCCAGAGCTACAGAGTGAGACTGTCTCAAGATGGTGTCGTCAACAATCATTTCATGGGAGGCAAAAGATTGACAGATAAAAGCCAGATGCAGTTGTGCATGCCTCAGTACTCAGGAAGTTGAGTCAGGGACACTGTCATGAGTTTGAGGAAAGACTTGGCTATGTAGTAAGACTGTCTCAGAAAAAAACAAAAACAAAATCAAAACAAAACAAAATAAACCTAAAAGTCTGAAAGGTCAAGATTAAAAAAGTAGATACCCCAAATGGAGTCAAGGCTAACAGGAAATATGCTATGATTACAGAAATGTAAGTAAATACAAGTAAACTATTTTAAATATATGAAAACTTTGATCTGTTTTCTAACCCAGTGCTTACCATTATAAAAAAAAAAATCAAGTATACCCTGGCTAGCACGTTAAGTTGGTTGCTAAAATTAACTGTCATTACTAATATCCTTTTGGTCACAGCCCATGAAGCTGAAAAACTGCAATTTAGAAACTGCAGTACAGAGTACAATGGACTACATGACTTCAAGGTCCATCTATGCTGCAGAGAGAGACCTTTCAAAAAAAAAAAAAAAAAAAAAGAAAGTAGTAAGATTTATTCTCACGTCAGCATACTGAGGAAGGGTTAGAATCCTGGTCAACAAACTCACCCAAATGGTTTTCTTTCCAAATAAATGTGACGTGAAACCTTTTCTTTTTAGTGATAATCCTGACAGTTAAAGGTAACACTATTTTATTAGTGCCTCCTTTTCCTAAGGAGAAAAAGTGCAGAGAAGAACAAGACAGGTGAAATGACTTACCTCATGCATATATGGATCTACAAGTATTTCAAAAGGCCCAATGGCCAAGGAGATATTGGATGCTGCTGTAGGAATAGTAAGCATATAATGGAAGGTCTTCTTCCTCATATCATGGGTATACACTGTCTCCACCAAATCTCCATTGGACACGGCTACCATTGCAGCATCTACTGTAAACTCTAATTTCCACGTACACAACTCAGAGTATGAATCAACACAGGGGAACCAAAATCTACAAACAGATTAACAGTACAAAAAATGCTTTACACTTAAAACCTTGGGTCAGGTCTTACTATATGATAGAATCAGTACAAGGCACCAAAATACAGATAATTCTAAAACATAATCTTATGATTTAGAAGAATTAATAATCTGAGGAAAGTACTCACATTATAAAATATTTCAAAAACCATGCAGTCAACTACAGAACACGAGAATGAATGGATTACAATGTCACATAAGGATGTCGGTAAACCTACCAACATTAAACAACAAAAAGCTAGCTACAAAGAGCACAATGCATGAATGAGTCCATTTACTTGAGGTCGGAAACCAAGCACAATCAACGGTATTTCAGAAACAGAGTAACTAGACAGAGTGCCAGGTGGGAATGCTGAACGGAGGCAGAGAGCCGCTGCCTAGTGGTGATGCTGCTTGTGCTGCTCTCTGTGTGAGCTCAACAGGTGGCTCATTTGTGGAAAGCCACTACGTTTTTGCATTTCAATGTGGACAGTTTTCTGTATGCATGCTGAACTTCACCATCAAGTTTCAGAACCAAGCTGATGGATTATTTCTGGATTGGTCCGTAAAGGGAAAGATGAAGAAAGAAGTGATGAGACTGAAAAGGAATAAGCAGCACAGCATGATTCAGAAGCAGCTTGGGGAAAAATAAAAAATCGAGCTTACACTTGTCATTCTAAATAAATAAATACACTGCATATTCAATACATAAAAATGCAATCACAAAAATCAAGTTAATCGAAATATATGAATTCATAATCTACCTTGTAGAATTTTGATACCCACAAGAGAAGACATGAGCACCTCTCTCTGCCATACTCCCCTCTACACTGGGTACCACAAAATGAAGACCTCCTTTCGGCTGATCCAAAGAAAAATTAATATGTATCTTCAGAACCTTCAACTCTGCAACAAATAAATACATCCATTCACTGACACACAAATAAGCAACAGTAACCTATATACTGAAGATACACCAATGAGAACCATAGCCTGAGCATTAGATTAAGAAACCACAGAGCTGCTTGGGATGTGGCTCCAGGGGTAGGGCACTTGCCTAGATGCTAGAGGCCTGGGATCAAATCCTATTACATAAAAACAAAGACACCACCGGGCAGTGGTGGCGCACGCCTTTAATCCCAGCACTCGGGAGGCAGAGGCAGGCGGATCTCTGTGAGTTTGAGGCCAGCCTGGTCTACCAAGTGAGTTCCAGGAAAGGCGCAAAGCTACACAGAGAAACCCTGTCTCGAAAAACCAAAAAAAAAAAAAAATAAAAACAAAAAACAAAAAAACAAAGCTGCCATACCACTTGCCACATTGTAGGCTTTTAGTGTTTCCACTTACACTAGCTGATGGCCGGCCTCCCATCAATCTAAGTGCTGCTTGGGGTTTCTCACAAGCACAGTACCAGGAGCATCACATTCTCTTCTCAACGTTTTTGACATGTAATATTTTCAGAAAAAAATTCCACACCCCTAATGTGGATGCTTTAAGGTCTTTCAAAGCCAACTGCAACTCTACTTTTCAAGTTTTTTTTCTCCTTTTGTGTTTTCTCCCACACTGTTAACTCTATTTGACTTTGGGGGTACAGGACAGAAGGTAGGGTGGGGAGGATTACTCATGAAACTGCATCATCTACTATGTTTCTAAATTATACTGTATTTCCATATAGGAAAAGCCTTGTTAAATGTAGTTATTTTAATTCCCCGCTGTGGATATGCAATAAGCGTCTACATGAGCCTAAACTGAATAATCCCACTATTTTCTCACCTGCTCCCAAACACAATGAAAACAAAGTGCTTTCTTCTTTCCTTGACTTTTGTGAGACTAAATAAAGGTAGAAAGAAGTTTTCAAACAACAATTGTAATGGCTACATTTTTAAAGAAAGGGAAATAAATAAGGCTTTAGAGAGGACAAATCCAAGCGTACGGGACATGTGGCAGGAGCCCAGGTTCTAGCTTCTGCTCTACCGCAGATCAGATCAGCGAACTAGGTTGTGGGACGTGAGGATGCTCTTCTGCAACAAGGAGAAACTGAACCAGAGGGTTTTTAGGACCATTAGTGCTGCAAAAACGATACAGTTCCAAAGGGCCTGACACTACCTGACACAGGCTCTGTCCCTATGACTTTTAAAGTCCGTTTCATTAAAAAACAAAACAAGAAACCATGAAAGGGGCTGGTGGCACAGCCTTGTAACAGAGAAGCCCAGCATCTACAAAGCCCTGGTTTCCTAGCATTGCAGAAAACAGAGAAACCAGTTACTTTGTAACAGCCGTAACAGCTAATGTATTCCTATCAATCCTGACCCTAAAGAAGGAAATCATTTTCCAACCGTGATTAGTGTACAGTTCAGGCATCACTAACTTTCTGGCCTCTACATCTAACAGGATTTATTTCACTGTGTAGTAATACATTCCTGGTGCTTTACCATCAACATGCTTCCAGAGCTCTGATGGGACCTTAATGCAGAGTTCTCCATTCCCCGCATCAGGATCCACAGCACTAACGGCAGCTGCATATGCATTGGAAAAATAATTGAGGTTTCTCCTGGGGAGATAAAAAGCCAACTTGTAATAACAATAAGCCACACATTTCACCAAGATCTTTCTAATACCAATGGACATCAATTACTTCTAAGTATTATGTCTTCTTACACAATTTGTTAAGAATTCTTTTTAGCCAAGTTAACTACTCCTGATGCTGTTCCCCATGATAAGAACTAATAACGTGACAGACATGGTGGAGCACGCCTTTGATCCCAGCATTCAGGAGGCAGAGGCAGGAGGATCTCTGTGAGTTCAAGGACAGCCTGTGCCCAAAACAAAAAGAAAGTGACGGAAGGAGGGACAGAGGGAAAGGAATGAAAAGAAAAGGAAAGAAAAAAACAAAAACCCAACAGCTAAAAAGAACTATTAAAGTGATCATTGTGTTCACATCCTTCATTAATTCTGGAATGCCAAAATCACTACTTTCTTAATATCAGTTTTCTAATATAAATGTAAAGAATGCACAGGGTATGCAGCTGCATACATGTGTATACATACATTCGCAAACATCAAAGACCAATTTTTTAAAATACTGATGTATTTCAAGTATATTTATACTTTATTAAAGTATTGTATAAACTAAAGAAGTATGTTTCATACAAATCAAATAGTTTCTTTGAAATAACAGGTTTCTGTGTGTGTTCTGAGTCTACAAACTACAGTGTTGCCAGGCACACAGGAGTATTAACTAGGGCACAGCTGTAACTCCAGCACTAGGTAAGTAAGAGGGTCAGAAGTTCAAAGTCACCCTCGGCTACAAAGTGAGTCTGAAGCCATCCTGGGCTACGTAAGATCCTTCTCAACACCAAAATATATAAACAAACACTTCCCTCTTTGTTATGACAACCAGAAACATCAGAAGCAGGTCCTCGTGAGAACCGGGTAGTAATTAAGTAACAATGTATAAACTGCATTTCTTTACCCTTTTCACTAAGTACTCAGTTACTTTTTAGAGCCTTTGTTCTCTAAAGCCCACTGCAGTCCCATTTTGAACAAGTGAGAGAAAAAAGGACAAGGAAAAGCAACAACAAATACTGGCCAGCTGTGGTGGCTCAGGGCTATTATTCTAGTACTTGAGAGGATGAGATAGGGGAATTACCTCAAGTTCAAGGCCAGCCTGGTCAACACAGTGAGTTCCAGAACAGCCTGGGGTACACAATGAGACCATGATTCAAAACAAACAAATATGCAAACAAATACCCCTTCTCTTAAAGAGCAACTAAGTTTCTACAGCCAGCAAGAAAACTAGATAAACACTTACTGAATGACCTATCTACTGAGATGGGTTACTAACCGGAAGGAAATTATGAAGTGTATTCTGGATCCACCAAGGGCCTAACCTTTGAAAAGATTTTCCTTTGTAACTTCTTTCCTCACACAATCAAAGTGATGATTCATCATCCACTTCACTGGAGAAAACATTAGGAGGTTATCTTAGCGCTGGCTTAGCCTGCACATACACTAGAAGATGAGGTTTCTCTTCAAATACAGAGCGAAGTGAAGCTAACTTCCTCAACAGACCAGGATGATGCCTGCTGTTCCTTAGGTACACTATCCCAGATCTCAGGCCATTCTCTTTGAGTGCTGGGGACTCCCAACAAATTACTGGTGAGAACAGATACACACTGTATTTTGTGATTAGCCTCTTACTCTATCATGAATGCAGAGTTCAAGGCCAAATACACTAGGTATTCTATCCTCTGGCACAACAATGGGTTCTTATAGGCCTGTCTTCCACTCATTAGCAGTAATACTGTTTACTACTCTGTAGATTTTATTCTCTTCAGCAGAACAGGATATGCACACAGTTTCCTGACAAGTTTTTTATGCCAGTTCTACCACTGTCGTAAGAACACTGGGGTTTTAGCAACTCACCTTCATGAAAAGGGAGCTTTCAGGAGTAATTCAGAGGGTCCCTGGACTTTTCCAACATCATTTTCCTATCTCCTTCCTAAGCTTAAAAGATTCTAAACCAATGATTATTGGCATCATAATTATGTCTAAGGCTAAGACCTGGGTCCCCACATTTTCTAATCCCTGGCTGCAGTGTTCTCAAGCTTCAGACTCTATCAGAATCATCTAGAAGGCTTGTAAAGCACAACTTGAGAGACTCTATGCTGTCTGATTCAGTAGGTTTGGGCTAATACTTGAGATGTGGCAGATCTAAAAAGTTCCTAGGCGATGGTGATATTGCTTGTCTGGGAATACACTTTGAGAACTCTGCTTTAAGGCACTATGACCCACTATCCTAGGCCAGTTAAAATACCATCTTGACTGAAAAGAGTTTCAAGCTGAGTTTGGCATCCCACTACAACATACTGAGAAGCACAGACAGACTTTTTAAGAATGCCCTCCAGCTCAGCTGACAGTAGAGGCAGTACTTCCTAAGATACTCAACATAGTGCAAACATTTAAAAGACTATTTGAAAGTGTCCCTGGCCTGAAGATGATGGCGACCGTCCAATTCATTCAAACTAGTTGCTGGTATTTGTGAAGTAAACACTTACATAACATTAAAACAGAAAACTGGGTAAGACAATTTACCAAAAATATGTACTGAAACTTCCCAGATAATACTTCTTTAAAGCTGTAGTATGAGGAAGGGAAATTTAATAACTTACTATGTTGGACAAAGGTGGGAAAATCCTTGAGCCAAATTTTCAGTGCAGTAAAAGTAACAGAAATTATACAACATAATAATAGTGGAAAATTTGTTGAAAAACACTAACATGACACTCATTACAAACAACGGACAGAATGACACATAAACATAAGCTTCTTAAGGTGTGTAACTTACTGTTTTGATTCACTGTGACAGACTTCTAAGGTTGGGTCATTATAAATAAAAGCAGCCTCCAGGTCATTGACCCTGACTCGGTATATTCTACACTGCTTGCTGTTTAATTTGATTCGAGTCAAGTTTGCAACTGTAGGAAATATAGTCAGCTCCACGAATCCCTGTAAAGATAAAGAACGGCTATTAAAAACACTGGAATGAAGCCGGGCGGTAGTGGCACACGCCTTTAATCCCTGCACTTGGGAGGCAGAGGCAGGCAGATCTCTGTGAGTTCAAGGCCAGCCTAGTCTACAGAGTGAGTTCCAGAACAGGCTCCAAAGTTACAGAGAAACCCTGTCTTGAAAAACCAAAAGAAAAAAAACAAAAAAAACGAAAGCAAAAAAAAAGCTGGAATGTTTTAGAGCATATTTCTTTAATTGCTACTTATATATGCTACCTCCAAAGATAAAATTCCAAATAGCTACACACACGTGAGTGCTCTCCAAGAATCTTAATTTCAATCATTAATTGTACCAGTGGCTGAATGAGTACAATTTATCTAGATTTTACCAGCTTGGTGCTTCCTTCAACTGTGTAATTTGTGATAAGTCATTGACTAGAAAAGTGAAACACACACTATTCTCAAATACAAGAATTTCTAGATCTGATAGCACAAAGACCGTGGGCTTAAAAAACTACACTACTAAAACTAGCAAGTGTGAGTCTCCTTACGGGAGTTAAATGAGGAAATACGGATCAGCAAGTACTGCCAGAGAAAACAAAAGCAGGCAGAAGCAGCAGTACTTCCAAATACTGACCAATTTCCTGCCAAGCAGTCCTACGTGATACACACCTCTGCCATGTTACCTGAGGGCTGTGCAGTCCATCTAAAGAAACTCTCTATGATACAACTGACTGCTGAATACTCTTACCAAAATCCTGCACTGACTCAAGGGGAAAGATGGGTGAAATATGGAATGCATGTGCACTGATTTTCATGTTCCTGATTGGCATCAAATGATTCAGATGTAGTGAGTACAAAGATTTTAGAGGTTCCAACAGAAGTATCTAGGAGCAATCAAGCCATCGGCACAGAGGACTGGACATAATGGCTAGTTCTACACATCAGTGCCACATTACCTTCTGAGGTCCTCTCTAATCCTGATACCAACTCTGAGGAATGCTACTGGAAACATTTACACAGATGCCCTAAGAGATATGTACTATTGGAAAGTATTTTAACTGTTAACTTTTATATATGAATCAAAAAAGCTAAGAAAATGCTAGCTAGATCTACACCTACATGTTCCTGCTATTCTATAATCTTCTGGGCACAAGGGATTTAAAGTTCGTGAATATTTTCTGTATAACTTTTAGGTCAACTCCTCAAAAACATGCAACTCCACAGTCACTATGCTCCCAATTCCCAAGTAAGAGTCACACACTCTTAAATCAGACCATCAGCAAGGATCCACAGTTGACATTGGAACAAGCAAAGGCAAAAATATTGTGAAGAAAAGCCGTGT
>CABHPR010108919.1:0-19214 GCA_902168415.1 Peromyscus melanophrys
GTTTAGCCCCCGGGTCGAGGCTCGGGGCTGCGGGGGCGGGGCCGCAAGGACCCCCGGCTGCGCCTGCGCGCTCGTGCGCCCCGGCCGAGCTCCGCAGGTGAGGCTTGGGGCTGTGGCTTGGTTTTGGAAGACGGAGTTGAGTGGTCTGCGGCGATAATACGGAGAGCATTTTCTCACCCCACTTCTGTAAGTTGGCCGGAATTGGGAGACTAGCATCTCATCTCTACCGTTGTTTCTTGGAGACTGGCTTTCTGGAACCCTATGTGGAAATGGTGTGCCCTAGGGAACGTGGTATCTGTCTGTCTGTCTGCGATGTCCGTCCGTCTTTTCTGGTACTGCTGAGGATGGACCCCCAGTTGTTGAGCAATAGCCTGCCTCACGCCAGACTCTGGACTCCAGAGAATGTGTTTCTTATTCAGGGCAGTTGTGAGCATCATTCCGGCTAAGATTTTTTTGGTTTTTCGAGACAGGGTTTTTGTGTGTAACAGCCCTGGCTGTCCTGGAACTCGCTTTGTAGACCAGGCTGGCCCTGAACTCACAGAGAGCCACCTGCCTCTGCCTCCAGGCGGGGCCACCACGACTCCAGGGCTTCTTAATTGATTCTTAAGAGATTGATGGGGGAGGGCCCAGCCCATTGTAGGCGGTGCTACCCCTGGGCTGTTGGTCTTGGGCACTGCAGAAAAGCAGGCAGAGCAAGCCAGTAAGCAATGTTCCTCCATGGCTGCAGATTCCTGCCCTAACTGTTTTTGATGATGAACTGTTCTATGGAATTGTGAATAAAAGGAACCCTTTCTTCCCCAAGTTGCTTTTGGTCAGGGTGTTTCATCACAGCAACAGTAACCAGATGGCAGCCCCTTTTATGGTAATTTCTGATTAATGGGATAATTTCTCTAAGTTGAGAAATTTCCTACTATATTGATATAGAAATGATATATTTTCCCAGGGAGGAGGCAGTCCACACACTCAGTGATGAATTAAGGTGCTCTTTGGTAGCATTTGTCCTGCTCTGACTAATGCCCAAGGAGGAGTCAGCCTTGAATAGAAGATTTCAGTAGCTTATGTGTACATTAGGCTTGGGTTTTTTTTTTTGTTGTTGTTGTTGAGACAGGGTTTCTCTGTGTAGCTTTGGAGCCTTTCCTGGAACTCACTCTGCAGCCCAGACTGGCCTTGAACTCACAGAGATCCGCCTGGCTCTGCCTCCTGGGTGCTGGGATTGAAGATGTGGGCCTCCACCGCCCAGCAGCCTTGTGCATTTTACATATGCAGTTGCATCCCAGCCCCAGGTTACACTTTGGACAGTTTAAACAGAGACAGACTAACTACAAGTCTGGCCACTTGGACAGATGGGAGAGTGACACAGCAAAGATAATTGCCAGAATTCTTTAAGTATACCAGTGTTATTCTTTTCTGAATAAATTGTCAGCCAGGGTCATCATTCCCCTATGGAGCTATTGAAATTTTCCTGTAAAGCTCCAGTTTAAAAAATGCTGTGCTGTAGGGTACTGAACACTCAGGGTCCTCTTGTTTTCAACGCCTGAGAAAGTAGCTCCGAGGTCGGAACCATCTGTGTCTGAGGTGGTTCTTCCACAGCTCCACACCAGAGGCACTAAACTGGTTCCAGCAAGTCAGAGTTCGGGGTCCAAAGGCCTAATACAGTGGTTCTCAACCTTTGGGCCCCAATCTCATTGGGGTTGCATATCAGATATTTACATCATGATTCATAACAGTAGCAAAATGACAGCTATGAAGTAGCAATGAAATAATTGTATGGTTGGGGGTCACCAGGACATGAGGAACTGTATTAAAGGGTCACAGCATTAGGAAGGGCCCTGTAAAAGACATTAACCAAGCCTTTTAATTCCAGTAGCCATTCCAAAAATACCAGGGGCTCTCTAGGCCTTCCCTTCTGTTGGCTACGCTTTCCTCTCTGTGCTTCACCATGTTTCTAACTAGTCGCTGACTAGTTACCATAGTAAATGCACTCTTTATCCAAACAGGCATAGAACCCCCCTTTCTCAGCAGCTAGTAGATTTAGGCCTTTTATAGAGTTGTGAGGCTCTATTCATTTTCAGAAAAATATATCATCTCCAAGGACCAACTGTCATTTGGATGCACAGCCAGGCATAACTCATTAAAGAAACCAGATAATTTTACAAACCCGTTATTACCAGATGTAACAGAGCTAGTGAAATTCTTTGTGTCCAGTCTATGGGAGTCCACGGTGGCTGGCCCTGTAGGAAGCATTATGGCCAGTATTACCATGAGTCCAAAGGCAGGAAGAGGCCTTGTAATCCCCATCTGCAAATGTCTCTTGTTGGATTCCTCAAGCTTGTACCATGTGTCTGTCATGGCTTTCAGGGTTGCACTGGGAACAGGGCTGAAGAGCTCTTTTCTATGAGAGGCTGGTGTGGGTGGACTGTCACAGTCTAGGTCTCCTCCTCCTCCTCCTCAGGTAGGATAGCCACTGTAACTTAGTGTTCAAATGAGTGCCCACATTTCAGCCTGCTGTGCTGATTGGCCTTCCTTTTTTTGTTTGTTTTTTTCGAGACAGGGTTTCTCTGTTGTAGCTTTGCACCTTTCCTGGAGCTCACTCTGTAGACCAGGCTGGGCTCGAACTCACAGAGATCCGCCTGCCTTTGCCTCCCGAGTGCTGGGATTAAAGGCGTGTGCCACCACCACCGCCCGGCGCTGATTGGCTTTCTGACAGAGGCTCTGTCTTATATTATCTAAAACTCTCCTGGGGAGTCCTTACACATCTGTTATTGATCCTGAGACCTGGATCACCAGCTTTGCCAGGAGAAGGAATATTGAAGGCAGGCCAAAGGGCATGGCCCATTGAACTAGCATGCAGGTCGCATACTAGTTGGGTGACAGGCTCAGGTAAAAGATCCCCAATTTGCAGCATCCTCAGACAGTTCAGGAAACAGCGAGTGAAGAGTCATTGCTATTTGCTTCTGTTGCTTGAGACATTTAGGGTGTGGGTGCGGACTCTAAGATCCTCCATTGGGTGAGACTCCATCTACCTGTTCATGTTCACTCTGCACTCTCCCAGATACCCTTGCCTCTGGCTACACTCTCCAAAGGGGTTGTGACCCACAGGTTGAGAACCATTGGCTTATATATACACTTTAGGCTTGTACATTTTACATGTGCTGACATTATTAAGCTCCAGGTCTTGGCTCCAGGTAATACTTGGAACAGTTTAAACAGACAGGAGACTTCCTGTCTGGCCACTTTGGGCATATGGGAGATTGACACAGCAAAGATAGACAGAATTATTTCTTAAGTACATCAGTGTTGTTCTTTTCAAATAGCTGTTACCTAGGGTCATTTTGCCTGCCTACCTGGCAGAATTATGATTTACTGATAAGAGCACAGAGGACTTTTATAGCAGACCAGGACTTGGTGGTTGTGACCTACTCTGCCCACCTTGAGCAGCCTGTTAGAGGAAATGTCCTTCGTATGTGACTAGAGCCGAAAGGCTGGTCAAGTCTAGTGAGTAAGCATTTACATCCTAGCATCTTAAATCTTACCTCTAACCTGCCTGGTTAGCCTTACTTCCCTGTGGGGTGTTTGTGGGGGCAGTGCTGGCTTAGCTAAACTCTACCTCGTGTGACTTAATGTCTCCTAAGCAAATCTGTTAGCAAATTCTTTATAATACCAGTTCTATTCATTTGAATTAGTTCTACATCAGTGCAGACAATACTATCTCAAAGTAATTTTCCAAGTAAAATAACTGTTAGTCAACCACATTTTATGTTTTAACTGAAGTTGACTTTGTTACTCCTTCCTCTTTAGAACAAAGAAAAGAAAAACTCAAGGAATATCTGTTAACCCGAAAAACAATGTTTTCATACAAACAAGGAAATCAGATATCCAGGTGAGGTCAAGTTTAATTCAGTTGTGCAGAATTCCATTAGAGTTGTCCACTAAGAACCTAACTACCATGTACCACATTTGTAACTTTTACTTTCCTACTAACCATATTTAACTTTAAAAAACGAAATAAATTTTAATAACACAATAATAAATACAGTTATGATTCCAGATATTATTTCAACATGTGATATTTAAAAGCATTAAGAGGCCTGGACATGTATTTCATTCAGTAGTAGAATGCTTGCCACCAAAAGCACCACAAAAGAAAAAGCACTATGATGGCATTTGACCAAAAATCTGGCGTGTATTAGCACTTTCCGCACATCTCAGTTTGTACCTGTGGCTCCTTTATGTGGATGATGCACTAGATCATCATTTTCTATATATGTTCAAACTCTTCCAGGGCAACAATTACAGTTTTTTAAAAAATATATTCTCTGTGTATATTCAGTTGCTTACCCACTTGTGCAGGTGCATGCAAGATACGGTACACATATGCAGGCCACAGTAACTCTGTGTGCCTTCAGGCACGTGTGCTCTGTGAATGAAACTGAGGTAGTCAGGCTTGGTGACAAGCAGCTGCATCTGCTGAGCTATCTCACTGGTCCAAGAGAAAACACTTTTAAAGCAAAGTGTATGTGTATGTGCTGGGATACTGACTTAGGAGCTGTGCTGTGCTGTAACAGCCAGTGTTTGGTTTTGAAAGTCTGCATTCTAAACATCCTGGGCTCAAACTTGAATTCCTTCTGCCCACAAGTACAGATCAGAGATTGGTACCACTGCAGCTGTGATGGGTGATTTCATGTGTCTTTTGGGCTACAATGTCCAGTTGTTTGATCAAACAGTAGCCTAGATGTTGCAGTAAAAGAATCTTTTAAGGACAGGTGTGGTGGCACATGCCTTTAATCCCAGGACTCCGGGGCAGAGGGCTGTCCCAGCTGTGTGAATAGGGGACCAGCCTGGTCTACAGAGCGAGTTCCAGGACAGCCAGGGCCACACAGAAACTCTGTCTTGAAAAACAAAAACAAACAAAACAGAAGAAGGGAATCTTTTAGGTGTGACTAATATTTGAATCTGTGACTTTGAGGACAGCAGGTGGCCCTCTGCCTAGGTGGACTTCATCCAATAGAAAAGCAGAGTTGGAGGGTGATAATCTTCCTCTGCAGTTGTTAGGAATAAAAGTTTCATTAGCTCTAAAATACCAGATTTTGTCAGTTCTACCAAATAACACGGTTCCCACATTTTAGCCTACTTTCTGAACTTGTGAATCTGTTAGAATTACTGGAATGTCTAATTGACAATAAATATTTTATTTCCTATCTTGATTTTACATGCAGTTGGTATCATTTGCTAAGGGATAGTCAGATACTATACTAGTGTATGGCAAAAAAAAAAAAAAAAAAAGTTGGACTAAGGCTTTAAATGCATCTTGTCTACTCCATTAACTGCACAAATCTTAATTCACTTGCCTCAATTTAAAATTTAAAATGTGGGACCTTGACTGTAGCTCAGTGGTAGAGCATTTGCTTAGTTTGTGCACACAAGCTCCCTTTCCTCCCCTAAAAGTAAATCTCCTTCATACAGAACTAATTAATTTTTTTAAACTAATAGAGATCAGAAAGTGAAGACGTCTGAAGATCAGGTCCAAGAAGGGAAGAGAGTTCTGAAACTCAAAACAGAAATGGTAAGATATGTGTCTAGCACTCAGACCTTTCCTACATTGTTATGAAGACATGAGTTCTGAAATACTGAGTCCTCTTAACTCTTGTAGGCCGATAAAGAAAATATTGGAAACACAAGAAACTGCATTCCATTAAAAGCTGGTGACGTAACCAGTTCAGAAAGACACAACCTGAAGGATAACATTCAAGCTGTGCAGTTATTATCAACTCGAGGTGATTTCCAAGGACAGACGATGACGTCAGACCAGGCAAGTCACCTTAAAGACAATAAAAAGATGCAAACAACACCAGAAAAGCCCAGACAGGATGCTAACGTACCCAAAAAACGAGCGCTTGGCTATTATCATGGCCAGGTTGTTCAGTCCAAGATTAATTCATTTAGAAAGCTTCCGAATGTCAAAGGTGAGAATCCTTCAACAAACAAGAAACTTCCTGCTGCTGTGTCCAAAACCGCAAAGGCTCAGTCTGTGTCTGCAAACGCCATCAGCACAAGGGCCTCAAACGTGACTGCTGCCACCAAGTGTGTCAACGCTAAATCTGTGAGCACTACATCAAAGAACACACTTGTGCGACCACCTATTAGAAGCCTCCACGGTGATACCCAGGGCACTGTGAAACAGGGCCTCGGCAGGGCCCTTGCCAATGTGACGGTCAGAAAAGGGCCTTTCAAAAAAGAATCACTACGATCAGAAGCGGTTGCGTCTGTTGTTGATACCCGTCCTCAGGACAGGAAAAGAGAGAAGGCACCGTCCAGAAGCGTGACATCCGAAGGGGTAGCCAGGACTAATTTGTCTAATACCAGACTGATAGAAAAGTCAAAAAATGTTGACCAGCGCAGATACACAGTAGCAGGAGCGACTCTTCATAGATCAGTTTTGCCCAGGGAGACCACAGACGAGAGAAAGTAAGTAGACAAAGTTCAGTCTTCTTGATTTTCAGTAGAATACCATGTGTGAATTTGGCTTGTAATTTCCTTGAATGTATTAGAATTTCTTTAATCGATTATTTTCTGCCACGCAGTCACATTTGTGTATAGAATAATAAGTCCAAAAAGTTATATGTTTTAAGTGTAGTTTGCTGGTTGCTTTTGATCTCAGCTGAACGCTAATAACAATTGAGAAATATTTATAACATAGCCATTTGAAAATGCATTCTTTGGTTCTTTTTTTTTTTTTTTTTTTTAAGAATTTCTTTATTTTATTATTTTTATTCTTTTCTCAAACGTTACATCCCAACAGCAGTCTCCCCTCCCTCCACTCGTCCCAGTTCCTCTCCCCACCTCCACTCTCCCCCAGATCCACTTTTCCTCCCTTTCCCTTCAGAAAAAAGCAGGCCTCCCAGGGATGTGTGTGAGAGGGCATTGGCTCCTCTGGAACTGGGGTTACAGGTGGTTGTGAGCCTCCTGATGTTGGTGTGAGGAACCAAACCCGGGTCCTCTGCAAGAGCAGTAAGCACCCTTAACCTCTCAGCCATCTCCCCAGCTCCCATTCTTGGATCCTTTGAACATATTTGATCTTGTTATGTTCAAGAGTTCACCTCTGCAAACAAATAATGCTGCAAACAAATAATGCATTGCATATTCCACCAGTTTAGAACTATGTATTGACTTAAAGTTTTCTCATTTATGTGTGTTCCTGGTGCCCACAGAGGCCAGAAGAAGGTGTCAGGTCCCCTGGAACTGGAGTTACACATGGTTGTGAACCACATGAGGATACTGGGAATCATTCATACCAGGGTTCTCTGGAAGAGCAGCTGGTGCTGTTGAGCCATCTCTCCAGCCCCAGATTTGAAATATATTCACCTACTCCATTTAACAGGATGCCATCATCAAAATCAAAGTAATGTTAATGTACTGCTTCTGCTTGTAGAGCTCGAATGACTGAGTGGAGAACTGGCAAAGGAAAGGGGCTAAAAAGGCCTCCTAATTTAGTAGCTAATCAGTCTGAGCCCAAAGGGCCAAGCGAAAACCCAGTCGAGTCCTTTTGGACTACCATGGCAGAAGAAGATGAACAGAGACTATTTACTGAAAAAGTAAACAAGACCATTTCTGAATGCCTGAACCTGATTAATAAGGTAGAGTCCTTTTTAAAATATGAATGGCTGTTTTCCCTGTATGTATGTCCATGTGTGTGCCTGGTGCCTGCAGAGGATAGAAGAGGGTGTCAGATCCCCCGGAACCCCAGTTACAGATGGTTGTGAGCCACCATGTGGGTACTGGGACCTGAACCCAGATCCTCTGGCAGAGTAGCCAGTGCTCTTAACCACAGAGCCATCTCTCCCGCCTTCTAGGTAGAGCCTTCATTTTTGTTCATCTTATAATTAATTTAGAAATGATTTTTAAAAGATTTTATTTATGTACCTAAATGGGTTTATTGTTAGGGTCTGAGAAGCCCCCGACCAACAGTCACATATGCGATTTAGCAAGAGCGTTTACTTCCAGCATGTTGGGGTGGCAAATATTGACCCCAAGGGAGGTCACAAGCTCTTTTCAAGCAGAGTTAAGGGAGTTCCAGGGAGGAGGGATTAATTTGGTGCTGATTGGTAGAGGAAAGATTAGTCTGGGAGCTGATTGGTTGGAGGCTGAAATGGTTAGGGGCTTCTTGACAGGAGGGCAGGAAAAGCTATCTTTAGCTAGTAGAAGGCTGGGTGGGGGCATCTGCTGAGCCAGCAGAAGGGGCTTCAGGGCGCCTGCTGAGCCCCCAGAAGGCTGTGGGGCGCCTGCTGATTGGTTGCCTCTGAGCTGTGGTCCTCCCGAGAACTGCTAGCTCAGCTGCAGCCAGTTCCATCCAGTAAACTGAAACTAAGGCCTGGTCCCCGGCAGGGCTATTAGAAACCTGTCCTGGCTCTGGTCTGGCTCCCCAGCCCTCTCACTTATGTGTATCACATGTATGTAGATGCCAGTGGAGGCTAGAAAGTGTCGGGTCCCTGCATCTGGAATTTATAGTCAATTGTGAGCTGCCCAACATGGGTTCCAGGAACCAACTCGGGTTCTCTGACAGAGCATCACGTGCTCTTGACTGCTGGGCTGTGTATCCAGCTCCCGCTAGGAACTTTTTATATTGCTCACTGTTCTTGATTAGAGTCAGATTTATTAGTTGTGCATAATTCATAATTTGTAGCTCACACATTTTGTCTCGATATTTTAGGGATGCCCAAAAGAAGAAATTTTAGGCACATTGAATGACCTGATTCATAATATTCCAGATGCCAAAAAACTTGTTAAATATTGGATATGTCTTGTACGTATTGAACCAATCACAAGTCCTATTGAAAATATTATCTCAATCTATGAGAAGGCCATTCTGGCAGGGGCTCAGGTAAGATCAAAGTGTACTGATCTTCAGTTTTACAGTGTAAACAATTCAGAGTTATTTTGGAGCACATCACAGTGTAACTTGGTTAGATTGATTTTATAGGTAGTAGTAATGAGTATTTAAAGGCCACGAAAGGACCTGGAAGTATAGGTCAGTAGTAGAACATGGAGGCACAGGATTCAGTATGTAGCAGAAGAAACCGTGAAGGCTACAAGGATTGCAGTATGCATGTTTTTCAACCTTCTAACACTTTTCATTTGTGTACGAAGGGTTATAAGACTTCAGAAAATAGATCTATGCTGAAATATAAATTTAATGAAACAGAATATTTTAGCACAAAATAACCTCCTGTGTGATTCCTATGATGGACCAGAAGGGACATTACGTAATGTCATTCAGCTGGTGTAGTGACGTGAAAGTGAGAGCCAAGGCTGGAGATAGAAACTGTGGAGAAAGAGCTGACACTGAAGCAGACATTGGGAAACAAGACCCAAAACTGGCCAAGAAATGGAAAACATTGATTATTCTAGGACTGAATTCCGAAACTAGGACTGTGAGCCAGGGCTTCCGTTTCATAACTAATCTTGTATCACCGAGCATCGTGGCTCTAAGGAACATAGTAAGTGCTTTCAATATCTGTCAGATAATGAAGTTTGAACATGTGAAATGTGTTGGGTTGACCAACCTTAAGATATTCAGAGATGGATTTAATAGTGTGAGACAAAATAGACCTAGGACTTAAAATGTTTCTTAAAAAGAGCTTTTAGACAGTATAATCAGCTACGGAACAGAGGATAGCTTTCCATCTGCTCATTAATTTTGTAGCTAAGCATTACTAGTTATCAAAGGCCTAAAAATTTGAGGATTTTTTTTCTTTTAATGATAAAAATTCTGTCCTTTAAGTTCACTTTTCTTATTCTATTAAGTTGAAAAAAAAAAACATTTTCAATCTTAACAACAAATGTTTAAGATTGGAAAAATTTTCACTGTGTCTAATATTTTCTATTGAAATAACCTTATTTTTGACCATGTAAACTCCTTTGTTAAAAAACATTTTTTAAATTTAAGCCTATTGAAGAGATGCGACAAACAGTCATAGATATTCTAACAATGAAGAGTCAAGAAAAAGTTAAATTGGGTAAGTTTTGTAATTTTGCTAAACTCTACTGGTTAGGTTTTCCTTTATTTTACTTAACTTTTTAAAAGTCAGGTCTTCTCCATGTGCTTGCACTGACCCGCTTCTGAAATTCAGTGGATGTCTTTAGGGCTGGCCATGCTGTGACTGTAATCACCAGCACAACAGCCTCTTTTTTTTTTTTTTTCTTTTAGAAGATCTTTGGTCTTGTCAAGTACTTGTTTTCAAGACTCATTCTAAATGTTACTTTTGAAGCCTTCCCTCGTTATCTCCCTGTGCCCTAAGCATAATTCCTTGTTTTAGTCCGGGTTTCTATTGCTGTGTAAAACATGACCCAAAGCAACTTGGGGGCAAGAGGGTTTATTTCAGTTCTCCATCACAGTCCATCACTGAGAGAAGTCAGGGCAGGAACTCAAGCAGGGCCGGAGCTGTTGCGGGACCATGGAGGAGTGCTGCTTACTGGCTTGCTCTCCCTGGTTTGCTTAACCTGCTTTTTTTTTTTTTTTTCTTTTACATCTCAGCCTCAGTTTCCCCCCCTCCTGTCCTCTTATTCCTCCCCTTCCCCTTTCCTCCCTGACTCCTCTTCCTTTTCTGTTCAGAAAAGGGCAGACCTCCCAGGAATATCAACAAAACTGTTTTTGGCGTATCTTTGTATGGCTTGGGTATTGGGGTGACTGTGTCCTCATAAAAAGAATTTGGTAATGTTCCTTCTGTTTCTATTTTGTGGGATAATATGAAGAGTTTTGGTACTGGCGCTTCTTCGAAAGTCTTGTAGAATTCTGCGCCAAAACCATCTATCCCTGGGCTTTTTTTGGTTGGAAGACTTAATGACTGCTTCTATTTCTTTAGGGGTTATAGGTCTATTTAGATGATCTGATCTTGAGTTAACCCTGGTCAAGTTGTTTTTAAGGTCATTTTCTTGTGCTTCAGCTGCTTTGGAATATTCAGGTCTTGCTGGTGGTGCGGTTTTGCCCTGGCTGTTGTTGACTGTATTCTTACACTGGAATTTAGGAATCTGGTTTTGGGATGATTATAGGTCTAGATCCTGATTTCTGAGTTTGTCCTTGTTGGATGGGTGTTTTGTTCCTTGGTTTGTTTCCTTTTTGGTCTTCTAGTATTTGGGGCCTGGATTTCTAGTGGCCGGTGTGACCCCTGATCTAGTAGAGAGTCTCTGTCCATGTTGGGATCTGGCTTTCTGGTAGTTAGCTTGGCCTTTGCTACAGCAGGGGGTCTTTGTTCTTCTGACTGGTGTGGCCTCTTTTTCTGACTTTTGTGGTCTACAGCTGTTCTTTCAACTGGTGTGATCTGTACCTGAGCTGCTGAAGTCCACTTCTCAGATTGGTGTGGTCTGTTCTTCCAGCTGGTGTGGGCTATACCTGAGCAGATGAAGTCTGCCAAGTTGGGAGGCTTAATTAATCTGTTTTCTTATATTATTCAGGACCACACACCCAGAAGTGGCACCATTCCCTATGGGATGGGCCCAACCACATCAGTCATTAATAAGACAATGCCCCACAGGCTTGCCCACAGAGCAGTCTTGGGTGGGTATTTTCTCAATTGAAATTCCCTCTTCCCAAATGACTCCCGCCTGTGTCAAGTAGACATTAATCTAGCTAGTACATTCCTTTTGATAGGTACCAACAACCCTTTGATCTTACTTCACTTCCAATGTTTTCTCATTTAATAGTTGTTCTTCAGCTCTCTTTCATGGGACATAATCTTAAGAACTGGGATGGTTTCCTTCTTAAATTTGTATCTGCACAAAGGATATTAAGTATTTGTTAAACCCTTGGCAGCAGTCTGTACATAGAAAAAGTAATGATTGGGAGATGCAGTTTGGTTCTGTCATTTTGAAATTTTAAGTTTAAATCTTCAAATTTTTCTATAGGAGAAAACAGTGAGGAGGCTCATGCAACCAAGGGACATACCCAGGAAGTCAAAATTGAAGAAACAAGTGTCAATCTAGAACCAGGAAATCCAGGAGAGGAGATTGAGTGTCAAAGAAACGTTGAAGGTTGTGAAGACAACCAAGACAGCAAAATAAAAGATCAAAATGATTTTATAACCCCTGATTCAAAATCGGAAGCAGGTTGCCTAATTAGATATAATGTATCTTCTACACCATGCTTACAAAGGTAAATGTTTAAAATGGAATGGGATTTGTTTTCCCACTTCAGTGGTAATTTTGTTTAACAAAATGTTAATGCTAAGGGTCAAATCCAGAGCCCTGATCATGATGGCTGATGTCTGTAATTGCAACACTGGGGAGACTGAGGCAGGCAGGCTGCTGTGGATTGAAGTCCAGCCTAGACTACCCTGTTTCAAACAAAACCAAAAAAAAAAATTTTTTTCCAAGTATAAGGTCATTGGGACATTTCGCCTTTCAATTACTGTATTGGCTTTGTTTTTTTCCTACACAGTGCGGCTTTGCAAAAGCTAGACTTGGTTTCCACCACAGGCAATCTGTACCATCCTCACCTTTCCCCAGGCATTTTTTTTTTAGATAGGATTTCTCTGTGTAGTTTTGGTGCCTGTCTGGATCTTGCTCTATAGAGCAGGCTGGACTCGAACTCACAGAGATCTGCCTGGCTCTAACTCCAGAGTGCTGGGATTAAAGGCGAGCACCACTGCTGCCCAGCCCCCCAGGCATTTTTTTAAAGATTTATTTTTTTGTATATGGGTGTTTGGCCTGTATGTGTATCTTTACACCATATGAGTGTAATACCCACAGAAGCCAGAAGAGGGTGTTGGATTCCCCTGGGACTGGAATAACTTCAGATAGTTGTAAGCTACCTGTTGTGTGAGGCTAGGATTTGAACCTGGGTCCTTCCCTCCAAGCATTTTCAAAATGAAGACATTTTTGGTTTATATTTATCAGTGTATTAATAGCTGTAGTGCTTGGAAGTGAGAAATCAGGCTTTTACAGCTACTCGAGTGCCCACATAATGCAAACTGCTCACTTCTAGGAACTTGTGTTACCTCTCCCTCTCTATAAGACAGTCCGTCACATGGTTGCCACATAGAAGTACACTATGAGAAACAATAAAAGTATAAGATAAACACTTGAACATGTTTTTGAATTGGTGAAATATTTTTGTGTTTTTCAGTATGAAAAAGAAGATACAACATGGTAAAAATTCCACATTTAAAGAGCTAAAGTTTCTCACACCAGTGAGGCGTTCACGACGCATTCAAGACAAGGCTTTACAGCTGCCGGACATGTTAAAAGACCACGACCCTTCTGTGTCTTCCCTGGAACAGCTGTCTGAGTTGGGAGAGGATGCTTTTGTTTGCCGTCCTAATGCAGCACTGTGCCCCATGTTCTCTGAGACCGACCTAGTGGGAGAGAAGTAGTGCTCCTGACAAGGAGCTGCTGTCTTACTCCTGTGGTGGTTTGTTACGTACAGCTCTAATAGTCTGGAGCTGCCCTGTGCCGAAGTACAGTACAGTGAACGTCATTAGCTGGTTTATTGTTTTTATGATCTAACGTTAGCTTCCTCACTTTACTAATTCCTTACACTAATGCTGCATAGTCAGAAAGTGTAGTCTATATAAATTTATATTTTTACAGTGCCTTTGTACCTAATATGTTTATAATAAATATCTGTATAGTGTTCCAGTGACATTTCATTTATTGATTGACTTAGTTAATGATGGAACTGACCTTAGGACCCTAATATGGGCTACAGTCTCCTGCAATATGGCGCTTATTTCATCAAATAGGTTATGTGGGCTCAGGATGTGGTCCCCATAGAGCACTCTCCTAACATTGCAAGGCCCTGCAGGGATCCAGTCTTAGCACTGCAGGAACAAATACTTTGGCCACAGTAGCTGGATTTAAACTTTGCCTACAAAATACATTGCTAAATTTGTATTTGCATTTCTTACTTTTTTTGTTATAAAATACCTGACAGAGGGGCTGGAGAAATGGCTCAGAGGTTAAGAGCACTGGCTGTTCTTCCAGAGGTCCCGAGTTTAATTCCCAGCACCCACATGGTGGCTCACAACCATCTGTAATGAAACCTGGTGCCCTCTTCCGGCCTGCAGGGATACAGGCAGAACACTGTATGCATAATAAATAAATAAATAAATAAATAAATAAATAAATAAATAAATAAATAAGACAAAAATACCTGGCAGAAACAAAGGAGACTTTATTTTGACTCTTTCAGAGTGCAGTCCAGCATGCTGAGGAAGGCTTGGTAGGGGAACGGGCCTGTCTGCTGCTGCAGAGGATAGAGAGTACTGCTTACACAGTGTTGGGTAAACCTAGGGCAGGTGTAACCTCCACAGGCTCCCTAGTTACCTACTTACCAGCCTTCAGAACAGTGCCCCAGGCTGGAAACCTGGCATTCTAAACAAGCTCACTAGGGATAATTCAGATTCAAAAATTGGTGATGCCTGGGGACTGAAAGCTTAATGCATGCTAAGCATGTACTGTGTGGATAAGCCATGTGCTCAGCCCTGATTCTCATCCTCTGATGTTTAATCTATACAGCCAGACTTGGTTCTCCGCCACAGGCAGTCTGTACCACTCCCACCTTTCCCAGGGCATGTGTTTAACTTTTTTTTTGAGATTTATGTTTATGTGCATGAGTGTTTTGCCTGCATGCATATCTATGCACCCCATGAGTACAGTATCTATAGAAGCCAGAAGAGGGTGTGGGAACCCCTGTTAGTGGAGTAACAGATAGTTGTGAGCTGTCATGCGGGAGCTGAGAATTGAATCTGGGTCTGTCCTTCGCCCTTCAGGCATTTTCAAAATCAAGATATTTTTGGTTGTCAAGGTAGTGGTTCACACATTTAATTCCCTGCAGAGGTGGCAGATCTGTGGTTTCCAGGCCAGCCTGGTCTTCATAATGAAACTATTATTTCAAAAAACAGAACGATGGGGAAACGGGGTTGTGAATACCGCTGTCATCTTGTGGGCAGAGGCCAGAGATACTGACCACAGCCTCAGTAAAGAATTAGAGTCCCAAATGTCAACAGTGCTGAAGCTGAGGAACCCTGAGCTGGATCCCTCTCCTCTCTGCTTAATGCTGTCTAATGACTTGCCTGATAAAGTGCCTCTTATGCCAGTAATGGACTTGTAGGTCATTATTTCTCCTGACTCTCTCATACTCTGTCAGTGCTCATTGTTGGTTTCATTGACAGTTCTTCAGGTGCTCTCCCCATTGTGACCTTCCAGAGCAGCATTAGAAACAATAGAAACAATACAACTGTGTGTGTAATAAAAGAAAATTCTAGTGGCTATGATTTTGAAGAGTAAGAAGTAATTTGTATAACATATTTAACATAGTATATCTAAAATATTGTAGCATGTAATCACTGTTAAGAATTATTAGACACCGGGCGGTGGTGGTGCACGCCTTTAATCCCAGCACTCGGGAGGCAGAGCCAGGCGGATCTCTGTGACTTCGAGGCCAGCCTGGGCTACCAAGTGAGTTCCAGGAAAGGCACAAAGCTACACAGAGAAACTCTGTCTCGAAAAACCAAAGGAAAAAAAAAAAGAATTATTAGAAATTGTTTGACATATTGTGTGTTGTTGCTGTCTTTGAAGTCTTCCGTGTATTCATACCAGTCACTTTAAAAAGTACCCTCCCTGGGTCAGCAAGATGGCTTCATGGGTAAATGTGCTTGCCAATTTTGACAACCTCACACGATGGGAGGGGAGAACCAACTCCTGCAGACTGTCCCCTGGTCTCCATATACATGCTGTGGTCCATGCACACAAACACACATGAATTAATAAACTATATTTTAAAGAGAATTACAAGTGTTTCGGGTACTTCAGAGGCCTAGGCAAGTGGATTACTACAAGTTCAAGACCACCCTGGGCTGTATACTGAGTTCTGGGGTAGCCTGTACTACAGAGTAAAAACCTTTCACAGTTAATAAAATGACAGTGTTTAAGGACTAGGGTGTGGTACACTGCCTACCATTCACGAGGCCCTGGGGGTCCATCCCCCAAGCACCACAAAAATAAGATAGAATGATGAGATCTACCTGTAGTCTTAGTTATTTTGGAGACTGGGGCAGTAGAATCACAAGTTCCAAGGTCAGTTCAATACAAAGCTAAAATAGGCATCGTGTCCAAATGGAAAAGAAAAAGTTGGTAGCCACACAGCTACATTCAGATGGTAGGGATGCCAACTTCATTTCCTTCACAGGGATTTCCAACCTAGACACCAAGACGTGCTAGTCCAGTCATCACTACGTCAGCACCCTCGTCTCGGTGCCTTCCTGGTTTGCTTACCTGCACAGGTTTATTTAACCTTATGTGTTGTGTTCTGCTTGCACATATGTATACATGTCACCTGTGGTGCCCACAGAGCTCAGAAGAGGGTGTCAGAATCTCAGGAACGAGTTACTGATGGTTGTAGCCATCCTGTGGGTACTGGGAACCGAACCCAGGTCCTCTGCAAAAGCAGCAAGTGCTCTTAACTGCTGAGCCATCTGTCCAAAGTTCACTCTGGGAAACCAAAGAGTTTATTGGACTTCCTTACCCAACATAGGGGTTACTTATGTGTGGGCACTCCTCCAACCAGCCAGCTCTGGAAAGACTTACCCAGCTGAGTTGAAGACTTCCCCATAGCCAGGGAGATGGAGCCCCTGCTCTGTAGTCTTCTGTGACCTGTATATACTCTTAACCCCTCCCCAGGCTAAGTACAGAGTCGCCGGGTGGTAGGGAGCGGCTCAATACTCCAGCACAAGAATGCTGTTTTTACTCTTTGGGGGCCCACCACCCAGCTCCCAAATAAATCACACGGAGTCTTATTCTTTGTTATGAATGCCCAGCCTTAGTTTGGCTTGTTTCTAGCCAGATTTTCTTAAATTATCCTATCTACGTTTTGCCTCTGGGCTTTTACCTTTTTCTATTTCTGTATATCTTTTTTTACTTCTTACTCCATGGCTGGCTGTGTTGCTGGGTGGCTGATCCCTGTCATTCTCCTCTCCTCTTCTCATTCCTTGATCTCTCCTCCCAGATTTCTCTATTTTCTCTGCCTGCCAGCCCCAACTATCCTTTCTCCTGCCTTGCTATTGGGTGTTCAGCTCTTTATTAGATCAATCATGTGTTTTAGACAGGCAAAATAACACAGCTTCACAGAGTTTAAAAAAATGCAACATAAAAGAATGCAACACATCTTTGTATCATTAAAGGCTTCACAGCATAAATATAACACATTTTAAATTAATATTCCAAGACACAAGAATCCAGAATCTCATGCCTTATTATGCCCCTCTATGGGAGGGGGCAGCATCAGCAAGCTCATCTGGGATGATCGTTCTCAAGGGACACTGACCCAGAGGACAGTCACTCTTGACAGCCTTCTTGGTAGATGAGATCATAGGGTGGCTCCAGAGGTGTGTTGGTTTGTAATCTAATAAGGCAAAACCATGAGTTACATACAGGGGTTAAGACATATTTTTTACTGTAAATGAGGGTTCCTGTGAGATTCCTAGGAAATTGCAGGGAAAGGAAAAAGACCATACTAGAAAGTTATCTTAGGGTTACAATTGCTGTGATGAAACACCACCATCAAAGTTAGGGAGGAAAGTGGTTATTTGGCTTTCATATCACTGCTTATCACTGAAGGAAGTCAGGACAGGAATTCAAGCAGGGCAGGAACCTGGAGGCAGGAGCTGATGTAGAGGCCATGGAAGGGTGCTGCTTACTCAGCCTGCTTTCTTACAGAACCCAGGACCACCAGCCCAGGGATGGTCCCACCCACAGTGGGCCCTCCCCCATCAATCACTAATTAAGAAAATGCCCTACAGGCTTGTATACAGCTGGATCTTATGGAGGCATTTACTCAATTGAGTTTCCCTCTTTTCAGATAACTGTAGCTTTGGTCAAGTTGACATAAAACTAGCCAACACAAAGGTCATATACGTTTAGGCCTTAAGCATAATTAATTGCTATTTTAACATTATTATACGAAACACCTCTAAATAAAAAGGATATTCTATGTTGGCAACATTGATGGTGAATGTTAATGGTGCTGAAAATTCCTTTTTTTCAGATTAGCCCTTGGCTGGCCTGGAACTCACTTTGCAAAGCAGGCTGACTTGAACTCAAGGAGATCCAGATCCACCTGCTTCTGCCTCCAGAGTGCTGGGATTAAAGGCATCCACACCAAGTCCAGCCTGTTCTGGAATTCTTGACTGTCAGCTTGTGTGAGACTTGGAGCAGATTCTCTAGGAGGGGCTCTTTCCTTTCCCATGTCTCCCTATTCTTCCCTTTTTATCCTGCCTCGAGTTTTTACAGAGTCAAATCCCTGCTCCCCTGCTGTAGTCTGGCTGGTCATGTCCCCTCTGCCTAACATTTTGGAGGTGTCTTGGTCTGCTGTCTTGTGATTTTAATTTCTTCCACAACATTAGTTCCATCTGGGATCTGTAGGGAAGGGGAGAAGGGGGAGGGCTAGGTCTTGCTGACAGAATGCTCTGGCTGCAGAAAACCAGACATCCTCCTGATACTGACTTGATGTCACTGCTCAACTGTTATCAGTCAGCCATGTTTGTATTAGGGAGAAAACTGTTTCTTGAGACAGTTCTTAAGATAGCCTGCTGTGCCGGAGCAAGCAGTTCCAAAAGGAGGTCATAAACTTCTCAAGAGGGTCTTACACTGCATGTACCCTCGAAGCTGCATCAATTTCCTCATACCCAAGCTCCTCACACACTCCTATAAGAGTCCTCATGGGCTCCCTCCCCTTTGTACAACACCCATCCCCAAGGGAAGGTTGATGCCCCTTGCTGTGCTAATAATCGTTGTTTCACCTGTTGAGGCCAGAGTTTGGTCACTCTCCTGCCTTTGTTCCTTTATTCTGCATCCCCAAATCGAACACTTGCGACATAGCCCTGGCTTGCCTACCCGGAACTTGCTATATAGATCTAGACTAGGTTGGCCTCCAGTTCTGGATCTTCCTGCCTCAAACTTGAGTGCTGGAATTACAGGCATGTGACAGACACCACGTCCCGGTACAACTAGAATCCTAATGACTTTATACTATGTAAGGGAAGAAATAAACAGATTTCAGAGTGGAACGTGGATTTCTTGGGGGTGGTGGCATTATTCTATTTTTCACTTTTTCCAAGGTCATACAGTAAACGCTAGACGTGTTGTCCCTGTGAAACTTGTGTTTGTGGGCTGTCCGCCTAATCTGGAGCAGTAACTCAAGTTACTGGTGGCACCATCTCAAAATG
>CABHPR010108922.1:0-24748 GCA_902168415.1 Peromyscus melanophrys
TTTTTTCATCTATGTTCATAAGGGAAAATGGCCTGTAATTCTTTTTCTTCATTGAGTCTTTATGTGGTTTAGGTAACTGTGGCCTCATAAATGAAGTGGGCAATGTTCCTTCTATTTCTATTTTGTGGAATAATTTTAAGAGTAGTATTGGCATTAACACTTCTTTTAAAGTCTGGTAGAATTCTGCTCTAAAACCATCTAGCCCTAGACTTTTTTGGTGGGGGGACTTTTAATGACTGCCTCTATTTCACTAGGGGTTATAGTTTATAAATTGTTGATCTGATCTTGGTTTAACTTTGGTAAGTGGTATCTATTGAGGAAACTATTTGCTTTAGATTTTCCTATTTGGTTGAGTACAGGTTTTTATAGCATGTCCTTATGATTCTCTGGATTTCCTCAGTGTCTGTTATTATGTCTCCCTTTTCAGTTCTGATTTCATTAATTTGGATATTCTCTTTAGTTTGGATAAGAGTTTGTCTATCTTGTTGATTTTCTCAGAGAACCAATTCTTGGTTTCAATGATTCTTTATACTGTTCTATTTGTTTCTATTTTTATCAATTTCAACCCTTAGTTTGATTATTTCCTGCCATCTATTCCTCTTGGGTGCATTTGCTTCTTTTTGATCTAGAGCTTCCAGGTATGCTGTTAAGCTTCTAGTATGAGATCTCACCACCTTATAATGTAGGCACTTAGTGCTGTGAACTTGTCTCTTAGCACTGCTTTCATTGTGTCCCATAAGTTTGGATATATTGTGCATCATTTTTATTGAATTCTAGGAACTATTTAATTTCTTTTTTTATTTCTGCTTTGACCCAGTAGTCATTCAGTAGAGAGTTGCTCAGTTTCCATGAGTTTGTAGGCTTTCTGTTGTTTCTGTTTTTGTTGAAATTCAGCTTTAATCTATGGTGGTCTGATAGATGCAGAAAAGTATTTCAATTTTCCTATGTCTGTTGAGATATGCTTTGTGGCTGAGTGTGTTAGTTAGGGTTCCTAATATTGTGAGAAGACACCATGAGCACAGCAACTCTTATAAAAGATAACATTTAATTGGGGTGGTTCACTGACAGTTCAGAGTGTCAGTCCATTATCATCATGGTTAGACATGGCAGCATGCAGGTAGACATGGAACTGGAGAAGTAGCTGGGAGTCCTACTCATGCAGGCAACAGGAAGTGGTCTGTCTCCCTGGGAGTGGCTTGAGCATATATGAGACCTCCAAGCCAGCTCCACAATGACATACTTCCTCCAACAAGGCCACACCTACTCCAACAAAGCCACACCTTCCAATAGTGCCATTCCCTTTGGGGGCTGTTTTCTTTCAAACTACCACACTGAGTATGTGGTCAGTTTTGGAGAATGTTCATGAGTTGCTTGAGAAGAAGAAGATATATTCTTTTACATTGGGGTGGAATGTTCTGTAGATATCTGCTAAGTCTATTTGGTTTATAATGTCAGTTAGCTCCAGCATTTCTCTGTTTAGTTTTTTCTGGATGATATATCCATTGGTGAGAGTGGGATATTGAAGTCTCCCATTATCAGTATGTGAGGGTCAATATGTGATTCACACTGTAGTATTGTTTCTTTTTCAAAGGTGGGTGTTCTTATGTTTGGGGCATAGATGTTAATTGAAATGTCATCTTGGTGGATTTTTTCTTTGATGAATATGTAGTGTTCTTCCACATCTCTTTTGATTAATTTTTTGTTTGAAGTCTATTTTATTAGATATTAAAATGCCTACACCAGCTTGATTCTTAGGCCCACTTGCTTAGAATATCCTTTCCCAACCCTTTACCCTGAAGTAATGTCTATCCTTGATATTGAGCTATGTTTCTTGTGTACAGCAGAAGGCTGAGTCCTGTTTTCACATCCATTCTGTTAATATGTGTCTTTTTATTGGGAAATTGAGGCCATTGATATTGAGAAATATCAGTGAACAATGTTTGTTGATTTCTGTTATTTTTTGTTGTTGGTGTGGGTGTTGGTGTGTGTGTGTTTGGTGTGTGTGTTTGTGTGTGTGTGTGTGTGTGTGTGTGTGTGTGTGTGTGTGTGTGTGTGTGTGTTTCCCTTCTTTTAATTTTGCTGGTCTAAGATTACTTATTTCCTGTGTTTTCCTATGTAGAATTAACCTCTTTGGTTTGGATTTTTTCTTCAAACACCTTCTATAGGGCTGGATTTATAGATATATATTGTTTACATTTGACTTTGATATGGACTATTTTAATTTTTCTATCTACAGTGATTGAAAGTTTTTGCTGGGTATAGCAATCTGGGCTGGCATCTATGGTCTCATGGTGTCTGCAGGACATCTGTCCAGAACCTTCTGGCTTTTAGAGTCTCCATTGAGAAGTCAGGTATAATTCTAATAAGTTTGCCTTTATATGTTAATTTTATCAACTTTTTAAAGAAAAAATAATTAGGGACAGAAGTGTGCTCTTTGGAAGTTCCTGTGTAAAATTTTAGCTTTACTTAGTATTTTGCCAATGACTCTTCTTTTTAAAAAGCCTAGGCTGCCATGTCTGGTATTCCAAGGACTCTTCCACAAGGCCTTGTGAGTTTGAATACTTCTCATTTTGTTGTCACACCCCTTATTGTCTGTGACCACAGAGTACCTTATGGCTCCCAACTTTGCCTACCAACTCTGTTCTTTCCAACAACTTTGAGACACTAAGTGTTAAATATTGTTTGATTTTTAATTTTCTTGGCTATGAAATGTTTTTCTTCCCATAATTAGTGTAACTGTAATAAAGTTACAATGCCCGGGGATGTATCTGGAGGAGTGTCGAGTGTTTAGTTTGAACTTCCAGTTTGTCCTTGCGTGAGCTGAAAGCCCCAATCCTGTCTCTCTCTCTTCAAACCCCGCCCACTCAGAGAGTCTCCCAACAAAGGAAAGGCATCAAGAAGCCCAGTTCTGCATTCCTGGTGGTAACTGTGACTTTCTCCCCTGAAGTTGCCTCCACCCAAGTCCCCAACTAAGGCACTCAGCTTTTGACCATACCTGGGCACAAACCCAGCTTGTGGTAGACATGTCATCACCCTTTGTCTACAGCCTATAAAGTCTCCCTGCTTTAGTTCAGGGGTGCAGTTTCTTCAGCCTCAATCTTTAAGAGTTGCTTGCTCAAATAAACCTGTTGTTATGCTTTTTCAATTCAGCTTGATCTGGCCTACTGCATCAGAAGAGAAATCTATTTTCAAGGGGCAGAAAACCTAATCGCAAGGTCCTGTACAAACTAGTTGTAATGTCCTGCTTAAGAAATAGAGTCATTGTGAGGGTACTGTGGAATGAACTAAAAACTGATGGTATAGAGGGTGATATTTAGTAAAGTCCAGAGGAACATAGTGTACACATCAGGCAAAGCCATACTTGGGGCTAGGAGTCAGCTTGGTCACTAAAATGCTTACCCAAAAGGTGTGAAGTTCTGACCTCAAGCTCCAGAAACCACACGAAAAAAGGTTGAGTGTGGAGTATGTGCTTGGAAGCTCACTGGAGAGGAAGAAAGGGTCTTTGGTTCACTGGCCAGATGGTTTAGCCTAATGAGTAAGTACCAGGCCAATAGGAGAACAAGTCTCAAGAAATAAGATGAATGGCATGTAAGGAATGACATCCAAAGTTGATCACTGGCCTCCACATGTCCCTGAACACACATGGACACATATACACATGCACATACCATCACTACCACCACCAACCATAAAAGTCTCCAAACCAAAACAAAGCCACATGTGGCTTCCTGGCTTCTTCTGTGTACTTCAGGCATGCTCTTCAGGCTGTACACTAATATTTAATTGCATTACCTTTGCTCCCTGTTTCTGTCTGCAAGAGCATTCTTTATTTTTTCTTTAAAACATTTGCTTTTAGGAAAAACAATTAAGATATGGGTTGTGGAGGAACTTGAGTTCTACATAAGTCCCATGAGTAATTACTGTTTTGAGAGTCACAATGGAAAATAAATCTCCCTTGTTTAACAGGAGGAAGAATCCTTTTTGTTCTTGCCACAGTCAAAACAGATCAGGTAGATTTTTTTCCAGCAGCATCTCTGAGATCCAGGCTGTTTCTGTATTTCAACAGACAACCTTGAGTTCTCCTGCTCCCATGAGAGGAAGGAATTTGGGCAGGCAGGGCAATGCATACTTTTTAAAACAATTAACAGTTACATTTCCATTGACCAGAACTAGGTATGAGGCTCCAACCCAAATAAAATTAGATCCAATTAAAATGGTTAAAATGTAAATGGAGTCTATTTCCTTTATTTTACAGACCAGAAAAGAATCACAGAAGACCTGGCCAAAGTGACTTAGAAGAGAGGTGGCATCAGGAAGATTTTTTTGGTTGTAACTCATGTGGTCAACTCCTGTTTCAAGCCAGACACTTAAGCTTATCTCTCTGAACACTCAGCACTCACCCTGTGAGACAGGAACAGGTTTTATCTTCAAATTCAGGGGGAAAATGAACAGACTTCTAACTAGGAGACAAAGAGCAGAAAGGAAGGAAGCGCAAACCCTTTCTCTCTGCCAGCAGAATGCAGGTGGTCTTTGTGCTCTGGTCTTGGGATCCCCCTTATCATATCATCAGCCTACACAGCTGCAGGATAAAATGTCAGAGTCTTCCACCAAGGAAGAGTGATACAGAATCTTTGAGATGCAAACAGCTCTAATCCTCTTGTCTTGAAGATATGTTGAAGATACATAAGCATTATCTTATGCTTATGTATAAGCTCGCAAACTTACTGCTCGCAAACTTACTGCTGGCTGTAAACAGGTAAGACCCAGCAGCAAAGTTCTTCATGCTTCTTGGTAGCAGCGTTTCAGAATACCAGCATTACACCCTCAAGTATGGATGGGAAAACAGCTGCTGAGACGAGTTTAAGAAGCAAACACTAAATCAGACACCTAAGTAATGTCTTGTCTTGGTCTTCTATATGACAGCAATAGTGGGGGTTTCAATGGTAACTGTTGACTTCCGAGCATATGGCGAGGATCAAAGCTTAGAGCTCTACAAATAACTGCTTGATTAGCAGGACAAACTTCTTCATTTACATAAAGAACTGAAAGATAGTTTCATAAGATCCAATTACGTTTAGCTCCACACCTAGAATCTAGTAAGCATTGCAAAGTAAAGGCAGCTCTTCCTCCGCCTCCCCGCTTACTCCCCCTCCTTTCCTCCTCTTCCAGACAAGATCTCAGTCTATAGCTCAGGCTGTTCTGGAACTCACTATGTAATCCAAGGTGGCCTCAAACTCAAATGTGATCCTCCTGCCTCAACAGCCCAAGTCTTGGGCTTACCAGTGAGCCACCAACCCTGCCGTACATAACTCTTCTCATTCTTGTCTCCCTCCACAGCTCATCTGGTGAATCATTTTAGAATCATTTTTCTCCACTTGCAACCTTGATATTATTATTGAATTGTTTATCCCAGTGGAAAATTGAAAACACTTTAGGGGAGAGAAAGCAATGATATTAAATTGTTCTTTTTGTAATAATGGAGTATTAACTCAGGACCTTACAAATGCTACACAAGCATTCTACAAATGAGACGAATTTCTGATCCTTCTTAAACTCTTATTTTATTTGAGACAGAGTCTCATTACATGTAGGCTAGGGTGGCCTCAAACTTCTGTCTACCTGCCTCAGTAGTTGCAATTTCGGTGTGTAACACTACATCTAGCTCACCCTTTCTATATTTGCCAAACTTCTAGATTATTTTAGCATGATAGAGCCCCAGGTTGCAATCACACAGTCATCAATAGGATGGCCTCAGGTAACATACATTCTAGAATACATGGACCAAGTCAGGTGATACATTATCCAAATAATGCTTTGGAGGGGGGAAACAAACCTCTCTTTTCTACTCTTAATGAGGTTTCCCAAGGAAGGAAGGAAGCTTGCTGCCCACAAATGACAGCATTTTTACCCTCAGAAGAATTAGTAAGATGCTGAGTTCTTTACTTTCCTCCAAACTCTAATTTTTCCTTTCCTTCATTTTTTTTATGTACAGTTATTTAGGGAGTACAGTAAGATAGTGTAATACACTTTAAAAACAATCCCAGATACATATGAAATCCTACCTTAACATGATAAATGAAGTCTAAAACTTCATGTGCATGAAATAGTCACCTAACTATGTTTTAAAACAGGAACTCTCAGGGCACATGTGCCATCTCTTGAGCTCCCGTTCTGCTTAGATTTCACATTGTGTCTCCTAGTTAGCTGGTCAGGGAGAGCCAGACAGATATTCAGGATTCAGGCTTGGTTTTTCTGGTCTTGCTTCCCCCCTGGGTGGTTTTCAATTGTTGAATTGTTGTCCTCCCAATGCCACTATTTTTTCTTCAGTTCATGCTGACAGATAATGGAACTGACCTGAGTTGATCAGGCATTTTTAATTTGTTTTATCCACAAGCACTTTACAAGGGGATGGCACTGTGTTTCTTTAGAGAAGTTGTTACTCATCATCATAATTATAATGGAATAAGGGGAGTTTAATTCCCTGATTGTCTTCAGATAAGACACCACTTCAAATGGAGGAAATGATTTGATACACTGCTGTTTGTGCTCTGCATGAAGCGTGAGGGAAATCAACATCACCACTGAGGGAGGGTGTGACATTGGTAGACATATCAGGTGAAGAAAAAAAATGAAGAAAAGAGAACAGGAGATAAAGGGTGCAGGCAACTGGTATAACACTGCTGGAATCCTGGGTGTCTTTTAATCTTCAGTGAGCGTGCAAAGTCTCAATATACCTTGGGGTCATTGAAATTTTTGTTGAAACCTGAGAATTGATTTAATTCAGTTTCACGGTTTTCACATGGCTGATGAGGAAGATCCCAGATGTGCATATGCATGGCATGTAGACACTTTCCTGATTTATGATTTATCTATCAGTGGTTCTAATACCACTAACTAAGGCAATCGCTTATATCTTTTTTTTTTCTCTGTAACAGCCCTAGCTCTCCTGGAACTCACTCTGTAGACAAGGCGGGCCTCAAACTCGCAGAGATCCACCTGCCTCTGCCTCCTGAGTGCTGGGATTAAAGGACTGAGCCACCATTGCCTTGCCAAAATAATTTAATATATACACAATACTCTGTGGAATGGTCTCAAGTTAAGAGCGACATTTTTGTTTGATTTTGAGACAGAGTCACAGTATGTAGGCTAGGAAGGCCTCAGCTCCTAATTCTCTTAGTTTCCTGAGCACTGGGATTATAGTACCACCATGCCCAGCAAGTCAACTTTTGGGCTGAGGCTCATCTTACCCACAGAAAGTGACTTTGTTTTCTGTTCATTTTAATTCTAGAATGTGATGAAGTCTTAAAGCTTAAAGTCAGAAGCATCACTTTCCTTAGATTATTTTAGATAGTAAATTAATACAGAATTTACAACTGGGTCTCCATTGCACATCAAAAAAGTCAGGCTCTTCCCACTACCAATTTAGACCTTCAAATTCTATGTATGTGCTTAAAATTGCAAAGAATGCTGTCTTATGTAAAGAAATCCATTCTGGACCATTACATGTAAGTGTTTTACTGTGTTGTTAAGCCATGCAAAGAGTATTTTCTACTGTATACCCATATATGGTTGAAAATGGAAAAAATCTTACACTAATCATATGTAGACGTTTATTATGTAAGTTACTCTCTTAGTTAGGGTTTATATTGATGTGATGAAAGAACATGACCAAATCAGCTTGGGTTTATTTAGCTTATACTTCCATATCACTGTTCATCACTGAAGGAAGTCAGAACAGGAACTGAAACAGGGCAGGAACACAAAGGCAGGAGTTGATTCAGAGGCCATGGAGGATACTGCCTACTGGCTTGCTTCTCATGGCTCACTCAATTGTAGCAAGCTTTCTTCTCATACTATCTTTGGATCTCCAGCCCCAAATAATGACACAGAGACTTATTATTAATTATGAAAGCTTGGCCTTAGCTTAGGCTTTTTCCCAACCAGCTCTTGTAACTCAAATTAACCTGCTTTTCATCTACCTTCTATCATGTGGCTTGGTTACCTCTCCTCTGTACTGTGTGTCCAACCTGTTTCATGTCTTCCTGGCATCTCTCTTGTGCCTCTAGATTCCTTTCCTCCTTCCCCACCCCCCCCTCTCTCCCGGAAGTCCCACCTATACCTCCTGCCTAGCTATTGGCTGCTCAGCATTTTAGTAAACCAATCATAGTGACACATCTTTACACAGTGAAGGAAATATCTCAAAACACTCAGCCTGCTTTCTTATAGCACCCAGGACTACCAGCCCAGGGGTGGCACCACTCTCAATGGGCGGGGCTCTCCCCATTAATCACTAATTAAAAAAATGCTCGACAGACATGCCTATAGTCTGATCTTATGCAGGCATCTTCTTAATTGAGGTTCCCATCTCTCAGATGACTCTGCAGCTTCTGTCAAGTTGACATAAAACTATCCAGCACAGTTACTAAAATATGACTGAAGACCAGTGGTTCCTGGCTTTGTTGCAGTAAAATATCACACATTCTAATAAACGAAGTGTCTTCTCAAGGTATGAGAATTCTGTAAGGAGTGAGCCAAGGCAGAAGAAAGAACAGCACCTCCCTATTTGTCAGAAACATAGGGGGTCCCCATTAGAAGAGCTGGCAGAGTGAACCAGCAGTCTACAGAAGGGGAGAAAGTACTCACCAGCTACTCACTAGACTGATAGTTCTAAAAATACATAAGGAACTAAAAACTCTGAACAGTAAAAGCCAAGTAACTGAATTAAATATGAGCAAATTATCTAGCTATTTAACAAAACACAAATACAGTCAATAAATAAGTGAAAAATGTTCACTCTCCCTACTCATTAGGGAAATGCAAATGAATACTACAAGAAAATGCTATAGTTAGAATATAGTTAGAATAGTTATTAGTTATATATCTCACTATAGGTAGAATAGTTGTTATATATATTAATGAACACAAATGGAAGTTGAAAATCAGAACATTTATATGTTTTCTTAGTAGGAGAGGAAAGTTAGGCCATTATAGAGACAGCTATGGAGGTCCCTCACAAATCTAAAAATAGGTCTCCTATATAACCCAGCCACTCCAGTTATGGGTATCTGTGTTAGCTGCTTTTCTGTTGCTATGATAAAATACCATGGCCAAAGCAAATTTCATGGGTAAAGTGTTTTTTAGCTTACTGTTCCATACAGCATAGAGAGTATCATGGCAGGAAAGGCACGGCAGCATGTCAGGGCTCAGTGTTGGGGTCCAGCCCCAACCTATCAAAGGGTCCCTTGAAGGAGGGAGTGAGGAATTGAGAAATAATAAGAGATATAGACATAGACAAGGAGAAAGACATAGACACAGGATAGATTCAGGAGGGCCCTGGGTCAATACCCAGCAGCCTTGAATTTATTTCTAATGGGCTTTTTAATACATTAGCAAGGTGAGAGGCAAAAGACTTCCTCCTTTCAAGATGAAAGCATTACGTACAACCAAGTGCAGACCCTTCAAAACACCTGGTAACCCACAGCAAAGCATGTTGTGATTAGTCCTTGAAGTATACGACACTGGTGACCATGCCTTTGCACCCTATTATGCAGGCTTGGAGAGCAGCATAAACTCTGACTCTCTGACCTTGAGTCAAACCACAAGTTGGAATCTTTGTGGACTCCCACAGCAGCAGGCATACGGATCAGGTCCAGAAGTCAGGAGGCAGAGATATTGTGATAATCTACATACCAGAAGCAAAGGAAGAAAAACAGGAGGTGAGACCAGATTATAGCACCTCAAAGTATACCCCTACTGACACACTTCCTCCAGAAAGTCTCCATGTCCTGAAAGTTCTAGACCCTCCCCAGATAGTGCTACCTGCTGGGGACCAATGTTTCAAAGATGTGAGCTTCTGGGGGCCATTTCTCATTCAAAACACCACAGAGCCCTTATAGTGATAATTAAGGCAAACCTGATATCATTAAGATAGTCTCTATACTTGGTAAGAACAGTGTTCAGATTTTTCTTTTTTTGTGTGCAGGAGAATAAGAAGCCAGTGAAGGTCCAGGAAGAAGGCTCTGTGGCCTTGAAGACGGCCACCTACAAGCCAAGGGGACAAGCAGCATCAGCAGGGCCTCCACTTTGGACTTCTAGGCTGTGGAACTGTGAAGCAAAGGATTTCTGCTGTTTAAGACACTCAGTGGGGGAGTGTTGATACGCCTTGTGGAAAATACACTAAGAAGAGAATTTCAAAGTTTCAACCATCATAACTCTGCACGTGGAAAGTGTGTAGGGTAAATTATGGAGTTCATTCTGGAGGCTGAAGTCTAATGGGTAAGGTTTACTTAGACTAGAAGAAAACAACTTACTCAGTTTTTAAATCTTCCTTTAACTAAACCATTCACTTTTATTTCTAAAATAATGCAATTATACTATTCTTACTTCAATTCTGATATTTCTACCTACAAATTCTTACTTAATGAGAACCTGTCTTTGTTCCTGTTCTCTTGCTATGAAGCGACATCATGACCAAGGTGACTATTAGAAGAGAATGCATTTAATTGGGAGCTTGCTTACAGTGTTAGAAGTTCATTACCATCATGTCAGGGAACATGGTGACATGCAAGCAGACTGGTATGCTGGAGCATTATTTGAGTGCTATTTCCTGATCTATAGTCAGAGAGACTCTGAGCTTGGCATGAGCTTTGAAACCTCAAAGCCCACCCCTAGTGACTCACTTTCTCCAACAAGGCCACACCTCTTAATCCTTCTAATCCTTTCAAATATGCCACTCACTGGTGACTAAGCATTCAAATATATGAGCCTGTGGGTGCCATCCTTATCTAACCACCAAAATCCCTCTTGTTCTTTTTCACTATAGATTTGCTAGGAATGATCACTAACATCTATGTGACACAGATAATACCAGGTTTTCTTAAAATCTCCTCTGCCAAAAATATTAATCTAAAAAAAACCTCTTCAGTTTCATTTCAGGCAGATTTTTTTTTGGACAAAGGCATAAAACAGCCACCTTCTTTGCCAAAATATGGCAAGAATGACCTGTAGCACAATTTCCCTCTAGAACTTTTTGAGCTGGGCCTCCATAGTACACAGATCATCACTACTTTCTTCCAAGTTCCTAGTAATATGGCCCATTAAGCCAGTTTTATAGCATTCAACTGATTTTCTAATCCAAAGACATAATGTTTTCCATATTCTTCCAAACAACAGTATTGTTGGGCCAATCACAGCAGTATGCCACTCACACTAACTTCTGTCTTAGTTACTGTTCTGTTGCTGTGAAGAGACACCATGATTAGGCAACTCATAAGAAAAAGCAGTTAAGTGGGAGCTTGCTTACAGTTTCAGAAGGCGAGTCCATGGCCGTCACGGTGGGAAGCGTGGCAGCAGGCAGGCAGACACGGCACTGGAGCAACAGCTGAGAGTTCACATCTGTTTCGAAAGTTGCGGGTGTAGTGACATGGAGACTGGGTATGGCACAGGCTTTTGAAACCTCAAAGTCCATTCCCAGTAACAACACATCTCTTCCCTCCCACAAGAACACATCTTCTAGTTCTTCATAAACCATCTATCAAACTAAATTATGGTGATATTTTATTTGTACTGAAATGTGATTTTATTTGTATGTTAATAAATAAAGTTGCCTGGGGGTCAGAGCTAATAGCAAGCCATAGCAGAAGCTGGGCAGTGGTGGTGCATGCCTTTAATCCCAGCACTTGGGAGGCAGAGCTAGGTGGATCTCTGTGTGTTCAAGGATACAGCCAGCATGGAGACACACGCCTTTAATCTCAATACCAACCATAGAAGACCTGGAGGCCTGTACAGACAGGCAGTGACGAGGAGGTCATGTGGTTGGGTTTACAACCAATGAGAAGGCAGAACAGAAAGTCAATAAAAAGGACAGACACACAGGAAGTAGGTCTCTTGCTGAGGGGAAGGACAGCAGCGGCAGTGAAGGGTAAGCTCAGCTCTCAGCTACTGCTCTGACCTCTCGGGCTTTTAACTCTGCATTTGGCTCTGTGTTTCTTATTTAATAAGGCTGTTCATCTACACTAAGTAAACAAACATTCAAAAATATCAATCTATAGGGGTCATTCTCATTCAAATCACCACAAAGCCTATAAAAATTAAGAAATATCACCACTTAATAAATAAATGTTCTGAATTTCTGTTGTTTATTTCCTAGTCAGATATAGGTACATGCTAATTTCCCTTGCATTTAATCACAATGTACAGAGAAATTTATAATAAATTCCACCCTTTACATGGTTTCTGAGTCAGCAGCATACTGCCTATTTCTACCATTGCTCAAGCCTTTTGGCAACATTGGGAGATTTTTGTTGTTGTTGTTATAGAGTGTGTAGAGGCCAGCAACATTGCTGAATATCCTGCAAAGCACAGACTAGTCCCCAATCCCATCTGAATATCTTGACCCAAGATAATAGTAGTGTTGGAGTTAAGAAATTCAGCTTTGAACAAGATATCCTAAATGTTCTCTATATTATTTCCACATAAGTTTCAGTATTCTTCATTTGGAAATTATTGACAGTTATTGAATTGATGTATTGTAATTTATTAAACTTGAAACATGTAATATATTCTTTAGACTGTTTTCAACTTTTCACTACTCTAAATAATGGTAAAAATAGTTTTACTTCTCCAGCTTTAGAGATGATCTTAAAGAAAAAATTTTGATAGTAGGATTTAAATTTCATAATTAAGCCAAATATCAATTGTTTTACTTATTAGTAAAAAAATCACTATAATCCTCATTTACTAACATCTATCTTTTCCTTTCTAGGAAAGCACTTTTCTTTTTCCTTGTTTAATTGCTCATTACTGCATTTTAGAGACCACATTAATATGCATTTCATGGATTCACACTTGCGACCATCACTAAACCTTAACTCTGAAAAGCCTTTCTCAGAATAGAACCAGGTAGTAACCATTTAGTTTCAGGGTTCACTTGCCCATTCACACCACATAACGAGTTCAATTACTCCATGTTTTTACAGACTAGCTTCCCAAAGTGGCTTCTATTTTTCTCTTGGAATAAGTTAAAAGGTTTTTTACATCATTAATGCATAAGATGGCAAATTATAGAGCAGTAGGCTTGACACTCTTGAGTATATTTCTCTTATGTACAGAACCCAGATTTAATGTGTGTACGTGTATATGTGTGTGTGTGCATGTGTGTGTGTGTGTGTGTGTGTGTGTGTGTGTGTGTGTGTGTGTGTGTGTGTAAGAAGATTGTGAAACTAGGAGGAGGTTCATGAGAGTGGAAGAAGACATGTCAAGAATGGTAGTACACAAAGCAGGTAGTGGAATCCATGTGATAAGACAACAGAAAGGGAACTTTGAAAACAAAATTGCTCAGTGGTTAAGAGTGATTCTGGATCTTCCAGAGGACCCAAGTTCAGTTCCAAGCACCCACATCAGGCAGTTCACCACTGCATGTAACTCCAGCTGCAGGATATCTGATGCCCTCTTCTGGTCTCTGCAATAACCTGCGTACACATGGCATACATGCTCCCAGACACACATATAAAATAAAATAAACCTGAGAAAAAGGAAGAAAGGATGGGGAAGATTAACTAAAGTAGCTGGAGGAAGGAAGCAGAGCAGCCAAAGGGGGATGGATGACAGACATGGGGAGGATGGTGGAGAGGGATGGCATGGGAGGATGGTGGAGAGGGGTAGATGACATGGGAAGGATGGTGGAAAGGAGAGATGACATGGGGAGGATGGTGGAGAGGGTAGATGACATGGGAGGATGTGGAGAAGGATGACATGGGGAGGATGGTGGAGAGGGGCAGATGACATGGGGAGAATGGTGGAGAGGGGCAGATGACATGGAGAGAATGGTGGAAAGGGACAGATGACATGGGAGTATGGTGGAGAGGGACAGATGACATGGGGAGAATGGTGGAAAGGGACAGATGACATGGGAGTATGGTGGAGAGGGACAGATGACATGGGGAGAATGGTGGAAAGGGACAGATGACATGGGAGTATGGTGGAGAGGGACAGATGACATGAGAGGATGGTGGAGAGGGACAGATGACATGAGAGGATGGTGGAGAGGGGAATAACCAAGAGCAAAGTGTGTCAGACTCACGTACAAACACACACACACACACACACACACACACACACACACACACACCAATTGTGTGCACTGTGGTGAGACCCACTTTCTAAAAATGAATAAGAAAGGGTACATTCAAAATAATATCATTAGAACAAAAGAAACCTTGAGGACCTTCACCCTTTCTTCTTGCTGCTGAAGACTCCTACCCAGGCACATAGACATTGCTTCAAAGTCAAAATGAATGCTGAGATATGATTAAAGGACATTTCCTATGGCTCTGAGAGACAAACTGCCTCTTCACACTGTCTGTTGCTCACCAGGTACTTCTCACTAGGTGTAAGGACCTGATGGCCGAATCCATGTGCAGGTAATATCCAGCACCGCATTGAAAGATGTCCTCAGTGCAGCAGTAGGTATTATTGAGTGATAAACATGAGCATAAGCACAGGACAGAGAAGTCAGGTCCTCACATTAAGACTTGGAACATTAGAGATACTTGCAGTACCCCCTTCATGACTGAGGCACGGCCCAATTGTTTACTTCTGGCCCTCCAACTCCTGATTCCATGATTTCCTAGAAACCAGGAAGCAATGGCAGACAACAAGTTCCAAATCTTAATTTGTTGAGGTCATCATGTCTCTCCTTTTGATATTAAAATATACGGAAAGGATACACACTAACAGCCAGAAATTCCGAAAGAATGAGACAACTGTGGGAAATGACCAAGGTTTCATCAAAATCATCCCATATAATTCATCCAAAGAGGTATCAAATCTAATAATTTTCCACCATAGTAAATAGGAATAAATGTAAATTTAGACATAAAGTCTAATTAATTACAAGTTGGAAATTTCTGTTTACTTTAGATTTAATCAACAAAACCAAGTACAACTATTTCAAATGACTATAGGTTCTTCCTTAAATACAGAGTTAGAGATTGATTAATATACATGGCAAGGTTGTATATTAGGCAGTGGAGAAGTGTAAGGGACAATTCCTCATGCCATATGTCTTTCTTTTTGAGATTTCTCAAGGGGGCAGGCTTTGAGGTCTTTTTCTCAAGCTTCACTCAGTGTGACAGTCAGTAGATTTCCTATTTCCCCTGAGTCAAGATGTAGAATTCTCAGTTCCAGCACCACGTCTGCCTGCATGCTGCCATGTTCCCCGACACAATGGACTGAACCTCTGAACTGTAAGCAAGCCCCCTCAATTAAATGTTCTCTTTATAAGAGTTGCTGTGGTCATGGTGTCTTCTCATAGCAATAGAAACCTAACTAAGACACAGGACAAAATGATGCTGACTTCTTAAAAGAAGAAAAAATAACTGCAGATACAATCCACAGGTCTCTGAGCTTTCACATTCAGCATACAGGTCTCACATCAGTTCTGTCCTGGCCCGTGCCATTGTGGGTGGAATAGCATCAGCTCTCACATTTGTGAGGGCCTCAGGACAGGGCTGTGTACATTCCCCTGGCTGTCTGTTAATTCCTAAGAACCCCCACAGTCCTTGTCTGGCTCATCTATATTTGTTTTATCACCATTCTTGCTGGCTTCTATTTCCTGTTTCTACTTTTGCCCTAAATGTCCAAACCCACCTCTCTGCCTCATTTCCCAATTCAAAGCTCACCACCAAGTTGTTGCCACAGGACTGTAGAGAACATTCAGGGGTAACAGAAGGAGTCCAGCACAGATGAAAAAGTTATTGAGAACAACTATTTCAGAAGAACTTAGCTGACTTCTCCACAGGGTTACCCAGCAGAGGTAATCTTGTGTCAAATGTCTTAGACTGATTGGATTTTCATGTCCTGAGTGTTGAGTTTTCTCTTCTCCTTAAATTTCCTGACGCCCCTAATACTTTCATCCCCTTTGGCAGCCAAAGATCTAGTGTGGGTAGTGAGTGAAGTCCTGGAGCAAATATATGCCTTTGACATCGGCATAGACATTTCAAGGGCCTCTAGAAATCAGCCCCATGGGAGTAGCTAAGTCTTCCCTCTGTGAGGCTCCAGGGAATGGCAAAACCTTCCTCTGGTCTGAGTTGAAATGTTGATAGTTTGTGCAGAAAATGTCCACTCTAGCTTTCTGCCCTCCTCAACTGCCCCCCTACAGACTGTTCCTACCATGGTTAGCTAAGTCTGTAAGCATTTAAGCTAGGATGGAAAGGTATTCTAGCAGTCGGCAGCTAAGGCATACCACAAAGTCACTGTAAGCATAGCAGCTCTGTTTGGGCAGAAGTGTTTCAGCTCTGCTCTGGGGAAAGGTTTCTCCAAAGCAAGTGTAACAGCTCTCTGCTCCTGTGGGGGTCGAGGGTAGGGGTAGTCTTGGGTGAGAGGAATGTTTCCCCAGCAAAAATGTAACAGTTCTACTCAGCTCTGGCAAAAGTGTCAGCTGAGTTCTGACGACAAAGTGTCACACAGCACAACAAACCTCACTCAAGAGATTTATTGGGAAAGAAAACTCCAGGAGGGTGGCTGCCTCAGCTAGGGTGAGAAGCAACAGCAAACTAAGCAGAATACAGGTCTTGTAGAGGGTTTCTGGGGGTTGGGGGGAACCCTCCAGAGTGGCTGGGGACTGGTGGTTTTTTGTGGTCTGATCTTGGAACAAGATTAGGGATTGATGGGATTTCAAGTTGTTGGCACTGGTCTTGGGGTCAAGTCAGGAGCAGGGTGTTTTTCCCTGGCCCCATTACCCTACAAAGCCCACCTGCTTGTTCAGTTGTATACCGTGAGCCTTACCTCCTTATTAATCTGTATGCAATAACTCCACCTCCCTGGTCAACTCTATATAATAAGTGCTGAGCTTCAGTGTGCTGCTGCTCCTCTCCTGAGAGGCCAGACTTCGGATCCCAGCGTCTCTGTAATGTGGTGTATCTGTCCGTTCCCAATCCCCTCACTACCTCTAGTCAGGCTTTTGAGACCCATGCCATGCAAGGACGTGACCCAAGACTCTGCTGCTTTACTATGGAACACAGTTTAGCTTCTGGTTCTTCTTCCCAGGGTAGTTTTGTCACAGAGTTTCTCACCATAAGATTAGAAACAAACTTTCTCAAGTGAAAGTGATCAACTTTTCCATTTATTTAGAATACAGTTCTTGTGTGTTTACTTTAAAGAATATGAATTTAATTTCCTTCATATACAGACAAAAGTCCAATTCCCTAAGAAAGACTTGGGGCTGACTGAATTTTAAAGCTTAGGAAGGATTCTAGAGAAAAGTCAGGATTCTGGGTGGCTAGAGATGCTGTGGTAGAAAATGAATTTTAAATAAAAAAATATTTAAATTTGTTTCCAAGCCAGAGCAGAGGAAAGACATAAGGAATTTTTTTCTCCTAGAGTAATAGAGAAAACCCAGCACCAGAAATTATGATATCTTCCAGATGAACCATGTGGCTTACAGATGCCATGTCCAGTAAAACAAATAGAATCGAATATTAATATGTGTAAAAGAAAGAGTAAACAGAAGAACTATTGAGTTACAATATTAATTAAAATCTTGACTTGGAAATGGAGACATCAATTATTTACATTCAGTTTAAAAGTCCAGTGATTACCCTAAGAGTTCGTTGTCCCTGATTCACAGTGGAATAGAATCCCCCACAAGAGAAAAGTGGGCTTGCAGAGGTCTGCATCTTCTTCATTTGTTAGAGGGCATGTGAACAGAAGCAGTCTGTAGACAAATTTCTAAATGGTCTTAATAAATAAAAAACACAGAGCCAGAAATTTGGGTTAAAGCCTGAGAGAGATCAGAGGATTAGGACAAACCACGAGCCAACCTCACCTCCCCAACGCCGCAGCTTCCAGAGAGAGCTTCTTCCTGTGTACTCACGTTTATATACCTTTCTGTTCTGTTCTCTCATTGGCTCTCTTAGCCCAGCTATACCACTTCCTCTTCCTACACAGCTCTGTCACTTTCTGTCTGTCTGTACAGACCTCCAGACCTCAATGGTTGATACTGGGATTAAAGGCATGTGTCACCATGCTTGGCTCTGTTCCCTAGTATGGCCTTGAACACAAGGAGATCCTGACTGCTAAGTGATAGGATTAAGGGCAGGTGCTACGGCTGCCTGACTTCTTTGTTTACTTATAATAGCTGGCCTTTTTCTTCTGATGTCCAGACAAGCTTTATTTATTAAAACTCAAATAAAATATCACCACAGCAGTCCTTTGCTAATGTCTCAAAGCACCCAGGTGTTCTTTTTGAGTAGTGCTGATGACTTAAAAAAAATAATAATGATTCAGCAAAGACCTACTCACAGTCCCAAATGTAAAAGCTAAGAAAATCTTAAAGAGCATGCAAACCCATAGTGTATATGTTGAAGTTAATAACACTATGAAGTGAGCTACAACTAGCTACATGCAAATATTTTCTGTCCTAGAGCATTCCTGAGGGCCTTGTTGTCAACTAAACTAGAAACAAAACCAATCTTGAGTTATTTTGAATCTGGGTGAATTTCCCATTCAAGGAGTGCAATGGGTTAATTCAAGGTGACTTTCCAAGTTGGCCATATTCTCAGAGTTCTTTGTGCTATTTTGAAATGATAACACACTCAATGTGTAGTGTTTAAACAGTTGATTTTATGTATCCAACTTGCAACCGGCATAGCTAGAAACACAGTAGCAGACACTTTTATGAATTGCAGTTTTCTATTTGTGTGTGTGTGTGTGTGTGTGTGTGTGTGAGAGAGAGAGAGAGAGAGAGAGAGAGAGAGAGAGAGAGAGAGAGAGAAGTTAATTTCAGGTGTCTTCCTCTATTGCTCAACACCTTGGTTTTAAGACAGTTTCTCTTACTGACACTGGAGCTCACTGATGAGGGAGGCTATCCTGGCTGGCCAATAAGCTCCAGGGATCCTCTTGCCTCCTCGGCCTCCTACCTCAGAGCTGGAGATTACAGATCTGTACCACTGCATCTGGCTTTTACATTGGTGCAGAAGCTGAATTCAGGACCTCATGCTTGCTCCGCAGGCATTTTACCGATGGAACCATCTCCCCAGCCTCTGCTGCCATTTCCGAGACCCAGTAAAGAATTGGCTTGAGCCGGGCGGTGGTGGCACATGCCTTTAATCCCAGCACTCGGGAGGCAGAGGCAGGCGGATCTCTGTGATTTCGAGGCCAGCCTGGGCTACCAAGTGAGTTCCAGGAAAGGCGCAAAGCTACACAGAGAAACCCTGTCTCGAAAAAACCAAAAAAACAAAACAAAAAAAAAACAAACAAAAAAAGAATTGGCTTGAGCTAAGGGGTGTGGCCTTGGGATCTGAGCAACGGAGACTTGTAGAAGAGTGCAAGGGAGATCTCATCTTGTTTCCAATCCACATGTTATTTTTAAGGTCTGCTCTCACCCCTATGAAATACCATCTGTTAATGACTGTGCTCATAAAGCTACCAGCTCAGGTTCCAAACCTATTTTACACCGTAATGCTCAAAAGATTCTTCCTGGCTTCATCTTGGTGTTTAATTGGCTAGTGTGTAGCTTCTCTTGAGTCCACTGTCTCCCAGAACTTTCCCCTCTGATTAATGTGTTATTGCCAAAGAGCAAGCAATGTTACAGCCTCTCTTCTATGAGCATGAGGCTCCCAGGCTTTTACCTCAGCTTAGTTCAGAGCACCAGGTGTTGTTTTTTCAGAGAAGACAATGCCTACTTCAGCCTGGTGAGAATATGGACAAGATGGGAGCTGACTCTGCATATGGCCAGCCGAGCTGCCAGTCAGTCCCAGAGAACTTGGGTGGCAGGTGAGTCATCAAAGCCTCTGACCCAGATGCAGACAAGCAGAGGACTTAGGTGGCTCTTTCATCCCAGTATGTGATTAATACTTGGTTACACCACGACTCTAGTGTCTCAGTCCTCATGTCATCTGCCTTTCAACTGTATCTGGGTCATAGTCCTTATCTTGACTGCCCATCTGTTACCCAAGTTCTTCTGGGCCTCACTGGCAGCTTGGCTTCATCCCATCTTCCCAATAAGTAGAAACCTGTTCTTGTATGGAAGTCCCCATATGAGTCTCTGAGGACCTTGACTAGATCCCTCTGCTTCCCCCCTCCCTGTTCCTACCTGCTTCACTGGGGCCAACCATGCTACACTGTGACCCGTTGGCCCTTTAGGCCCTTGGCTTGGTTAATATTTACAGCTTATCATTGTGGCTCCTCCTCTCCTTGTCCCCAGAATGTCCTGGAGCTATCCATCTCTAATCTTAACTTGTAAACAGCTAATCAATCTGCAGCAAGAATATCGTCTTGGCATTTGTTGAGTGCCCTCTTATTACCAACCTCATATTCATTATCTCTGAATCCCACAGTATCTGCAGGTCGGTTTCCTTACCTGTTTTGTAAATAAGAAAGATAAACTTTGGCTTTCTCATCTGACTAGAAGACAGAGGAGACAGATTCTGACTGATGTCTGTCACGAAAACTCAAGCACATCCATTTCACAAACTGCCTCTGCGTGGGAACAGGTGCAGTACATCATCCTGAGTCATCATCAGTATTATCGTCTTTCATCTACAGAGTTCGGGATCTCTGTAGTGACCAAGCTAAGATGTGAGTCAAGACTGACTCAGAAAACTTTCTTCAGCGTGATGCTTTGTTCTGCAGTTGCACTTACTACTTTTAAAACCATGTACTTCCTTTGTAAACACTCAAGCCTCTACCTGAAGTGCCCGGTGACAAGATCCCTTGATACCGCATCTTAATGCGAATCGTGCCTTTGGATACTTTTCTTCCCTTCTGTTGTTCTGACTTTAGCCGCCCACTCCACTTGTCCTTGGAATGATTCAGCTCTCCATCTTCTCTTCAGCAGGCTTAGATTGTCCCTAAGGATGCTTACAGAATTTAAATATCAGCCTAAATGCCAGCTTTAAATTACAGCGAGGGATGGAGCGATCAGTCTCCCCAGTGACTCATGTGTGCTGATCAGCACCCCTTTTCCCAGTGGGTAAATCTATGTGGGATGTTCAATTTATAATTGGGAGATGGGTTCACAGAGTCCAAATTGGAACAAGAGAATTTAAGTGCGGCGACATGCTGTGACAGGCTGCAAAGGCCTAACATGTCATCTTTACATTTGGGATTTTGCTACACTGGCCTAGTCTCTTTAGTTAAACCTCAGAGCCTGGGCACAGACTTCCTGATGGAGGTTTAAACAATTTTAAAGAAATTGGCAAGCGCCATTCATTAAATATGATAGTTTTTGTGAAAATGTGTAATAATTAAGAAATAGTGATCAGTGAATATCATTTACCCAACACCCAGCAAGAATCAATGTGGGCAAAACTCTGAAACCTTTTTTTCTCCCATCCTTTTCCATTTTCACCGTTAAGTAGCTGTGATCTAGCATTTCCATGAATCTTCAAATACTTTGACTTTAGGTAAAAGGAATCCTATTACCTGCATTTTAAGCATATGCTCAGATTGTTTTGTGTGTGGCTGAAATTCATTACGTTTCATCAGTTTGCAGTAATCCATTGCAGCAACACACAGCTCAGTTTTGTGTTCTCTCTTAGCTGGTTGTTTAGAACTTGCTGAGATAAACAGTGCAACTGTGGACATCCTTGAGCATTTATTTTGGTGCCTTTATGCAAATATACCCTAGGGTGGCATCACTGTGCTATCCTGTTTGTACAACTTCAATTTGATTAGAAAATAAGTTACGCTGTAAATGGCTGTCGTCATTACTGAGCCTCCTCTGAATTGTAATAAACCCTCTCCTTTTACTACATCCTCACCAGCATACAAACTGCTGGACTTTAATTTTCATCAACATTGAATGTGTGTGATAGCATCTCATTGGAACCCAAGTTTACACTTCATAATTTCTAATAAAGCTGAGCATTGTTCCATAACTTTACTTCACATATAATTGTTCATCTGGAGAACTCTTGTTTGAGATCTTTCCCTTGTTATTGGCTTGTCTTTCTTTTGAATTTATTTACAGGAGGCTTCACTTTCCTTTTTCTGTATGTATTTTGTCCTAATCTTTTTTGTGAGCCTTGTCTATTAAGAGGAACTCTTCTCCATTTTGTGCCTTAATTATATTTATGCCTTTTTATTAAAATGATTAGTTGTCACTTTCCATATGGCTTTTGTGTAGATGTTAAGACATTGTTCACTGTATGGATAAAATCTGTTTTTCTATCTTGTTAGTTTTGACATTTCTCATCTAAGATTTTACTTTAATGAAACTGGGATTTAAATATAATGTTGATAGGGGTGTCATTTTAGTTTCTCACCTGTAGATTCCCAGTTGTGCCTGGATAATTGAATTGGCAAGTTAATTCTTTCAAAATGGTCTGCTATACATTTCAGTCTGTCCCAAAGGCCTTTGTCAGAGTAGGCCCATTTCAGAGTTCTAGAGTCGGGGTAACTTTCGTGTCTGCTAACAGGGCTTTACCTTGATGATAAAGGTCTCAGGGGAATGGGTGTGGTAAAGGAAGTACTCTCCTTCATATAGACATTTTGTTTTTCTATTTAAAACTTTAAGTCAGTTAAAAAAAAATTAAAAACTAAAAAAGAAAGAAAAAAATAAGTTAGGTTGTCAAGTACCACAAAGCTCCTTTTGGAATTTAGATGACACAGTTCTAATTCCCAATTAGTTTTAACAGGTTTTCCTGTGATATCAAGTTCTCTTCTCTGTGCACCGTGACTACAGCTGGACTTGTTTAGGTTTTGAAATTTTTATGTTTATTCCTAAACATGTTGTAATTTTGATGTTATTATAAAGATGGCTCCAAATTAAACTTTCCAAGTTGGGTACTCTGGCCCTCGCCTGTGACCTCTACAACCCCAGAGGAAACTGAGGGAGGAGCATTGCCATGCATTTGTGGCCAGCCTGTGCTACATAGGAAGCTCCAGGACAGCCTAGGGTACTTAGTGAAGCCCTACCTCAAAACAGGCAAACAAAAGATCAGATTTTCTGCATGTTGAAGCTACTTGTGCATACTGAATTTTATGTCTTGAAAACATGGCAGGTATAATGATGCATGACGCCACGATGAAACCCACTACTTGGTATAAAAATTATTTAAAACTACTACTTGTTTCAGGTTTCTTTTGGACTCTAGTTCAGAGATTATATCCATACAACATCACCTTTCTTTATTTCATTCTGATTTCTTTCTCCTTTTTTAGTGCCTTAACATAGGCTAAGAACTCTAGCACAGTGTATCAGGTAGAGCTAGCAGATGTCCCGGTTTCAGTTATATCGGAGAAGGGGCTTCCAATAACCACCATTAAGGGTTGTTTGCTGCACATTTGTTTTGTAGGCACTTTGTCAGATTAAGGATGTGGGATTTTATCAATTGCTTTTCTCGGTTAGATGACTGCATCACTGTCTTTTCATCTGGTGATATGAAAAATACACGTTAATTGATTTCTTATATACTAATCTAATGATTCATTATGCTTCCTCAATGCCCTATATGCTTCTGGATTATGTTATTATTCTGTTCCAAGATTTTGTATATATTAACAAGCAAGGTTAATCATATCTGTTATATTTTCTATCAAAGTTCCGCTAGTGTAAAAAAAGTCATCCAGAAATATTCCACTGTTATCTATTCAGATAAGTTTTGTGAGATCATAATTATTTTTTTCTTTGGCATATGAATTTAATTTTTTACTGTTTGCTAGAAATTGATAACCAACACCAAATAGACCAAATAATTTTAAAAAAGGAACCTGTGAGAGTTTTTTAATCTTCTTGTTCAGTTTTCAATGGTTACACATTTTCCTTTATACTGTTTACATGCCCTATTTCTTCCTAAGTAAGTTTTGGTAAGTCACAATGTTGTTCTAGAGACGTATTCATTTCCCCGGAGCTTTGTCATGTACACCATACAGTCGTTCACAACAACATCTTCTTGTCTTTGTAACCTTTGGAGCATTGTTGATTTCTTCTTCCTGTGTTGTGTACTCGTACCTTTTCACCTTTTCAAAATCTATCTCCAGGGTCTTTGTCAGCGCTATTTGCTCTGTGAAAGAGCCTTGATAAATGTTTTATTCTGATATTTTTCCAGGACATTTCTCTACTCTCTTATAAAACCATTTCCTCTGTCAAGCAGTGACATTTGAGACTTGATATTACACTGGATACTTGAAAAATAACTATTTTTCTCCCAACTATGGTCAGTGTTTCTTAAGTATGATTCTGTGTTGAATCCCACTAGGAGAAATAATCACAAAGGCAATTCAGCTAGGGGACAGGAGATATTCCCTTTTGTAGTCTTGAACAATACACACTGGAGGTTCATACAGAACTTAATTGCGTTACCTCCATAAGCTTTTACTAACAGGTCCTAACTGGTTGTTTTTTAAAATCCTCTGAGCAACCTGCCAGTTCAGAGCAGCAACCAAAAGAAAAGCAGAGACAGCACAACTCTGGCTGCTTCACCCAGGGACGGGACCAAGGGGTAGGAGGAGGTCCGAAAGCCATAGAAACTGCTTCACATATTTCTTGGTTTTTCATGTCTCTCTCTGACTCCACATGCCTGTTAGCTAAATGAATCATGCACGGCTGTCTAGACAGGACCTAGGCCTCTGTTCGCTTGCTTGACTCCACTTTTTCCTCTGCCTCGGATTCTCCTCTCTTTTTTTTTTTTTTTTTTTTTTTCCAGTGACTTTTTTTTTTTATTTTAATATACAATTCAACTTTACCTATCAGCCATAGATTCCCCCCGTTCTCCCTCCTCCCGTCCCGCCTGCCTCCCCCCCCCCC
>CABHPR010108922.1:24848-35635 GCA_902168415.1 Peromyscus melanophrys
ACCCCCCCACCCCCCCGCCCACCACCCATTTCCATCTCCTCCAGGGCAAAGATTCCACCGAGGGTTGAGATCAACCTGGTGGACTCAGCCCAGGCAGGTATAGTCCCCTCCTCCCAGGCTGGGCCAAGGGTCTCTACTAAGCCTCAGGTTTCAAACAGCCAATTCATGCACTGAGCACAGGACCCGGTCCAACTGCCTGGATGCCTCCTAAACAGATCAAGCCAATCAACTGTCTCACCCATTCCGAGGGCCTGATCCAGTTGGGGGCCCCTCAGCCATTGGTTCACAGTTCATGTGTTTCCATTCGTTTGGCCACTTGTCTCTGTATTCCATCCATCCCTGGTCCCAACTCTTGCTCACATAAACCCTCCTCCTTCTTGTCAATTGGACTCCCGGAGCTCCACCTGGGGCGTCCAGACTGTTCATGTAGATCTCATCGGATTCTCCTCTCTTCCCTTTTACCCCTAACCTATCTGTCCTGAAACACTATAATGGACCCTACTGGAGTTTCTCCTTAGCCATGTCCCTCCCCTTCAGAACCACCTTTCATGATGCACAAAACTATCTTCTGATACTTTGTGACTCACACACAACCTCTTAAACTTGCCAGGGGTGATCTGAACAAAATGACTCCTGAGCAAAGCTGAGGCTCTCAGGTGCTCTCTTCAGGTAACTTGGAGTTGCACTTCAGAAGTTTCAGTGCTTCTCTGGTGGGCGGTCCCCTTTGACCTAGATGATGCAGGCTGTGAAGCTGCAGGTATCTTTCTTTAGCTGTCAGGTTTGGCTTATGCGTTCTCAGAAGCAGCCATTCCATAAACAGGAATAAGAGGGTGTGTAGTGGGTAACTGTTCCAGCTTTGACCTGGAAGTACTACCCCCATCGAGGCTTCTGGTAACTGTCACGCCTTCGAGGTGGGGCCCAGACAGGAGCCCTGAAGACCTGAGATCCAGATATGCTGGTTCTCTTGGTTCCTGGATCCTGGAGGCTGGAGGTAGACCGAGCAGAGTTCTCCAGAGAACACCGCTGGACTGTGCTATACCTTTCCCAGACCCTATAACCTATCCCTTTACTTATAAGTTACCCCACAAAATAAACCTCCCTTTTAACTACATAGAGTTACCTTAGTGCTTCCACCAATATAGGTGCACAGTTAAATGCAAAGCCAGCAAAACTCTAAAAGGCCAGATAGGGCAGCCCCTACTTTGCTTGGCTCCATAATACTGGTTCTAGGCCTGTAGGGTAAAAAGGGTCCTGACTTGACCCCAGGACCAGGGCTTGAAATCCCACCAATCCCTGAGCTTGCCCCAGAATCAGGCTGCAGAATCCCTTCAATCCCTGAGCACAAAATCCCACCAACCCCTGAGCTTGCCCCACAACGAGGCTACAAATACCCACTAACCCCAAGCTATCCTGGAAACCACCCCCCCACCACCACCAAAAAAAACCCACTATAAAAGCTCTGTACTCTGTTCAGTTTGGAGCTGCTTCTCACACTAGAGGCAACCACCCTCCTGGATTTTTCCTTCCAATAAATCTCTTGAGTGAGGTTTGTTGTGTGATGTGACACTTTCACCAGAGCAGAGCCCAGCTATAACACTGTTTGACAAAGGAGAGCAGCAGAGCTTTAACACTTTCACTGAGGGAAACTTTCCCCTAGCAGAGAAGAGTTGTTACACTCCAGGGAATCTGAGCAGAGATGTAACACTCCTCAGGGCCAGAGCAGAGCTGTAACAGCTTTGCCAGAGCAGAGCCGTTATACTTGGATGGGGAAACCTTTCCCTCAACCAGAGCTGTAAACTGCTATGCTTACAATGACTCTGTGGTACTCCTTGGCTCCCTACTGCCAGGATCCCTTGCCATCCAAGCTGCAATGCTTACAAAGCCCTCACTGGGTTCAGTACCTGGTAACCTTAAATCCCGGGGTCTACCTTTGTATTTTGAACATAACAGCCGAATTCTCTTTGTGCTAGGCAAGTGAGATCATTTCTTATATGCAAAAGAAATCACTTTCCCCACGATATTGTTCTATATTCCTCCTATTGGAAATATGTTTCTGTCAATGACTATCCAACTTTATTCTGCTATGACTTGCAGCATATAATTTTATACCCATGCCTGGTTTGGTTTCCTTCAAATTCATGGTCTCCTTTTTCAGTACTTGTTATTGTTTGCATATGTGTGTGTGTATATGTATATATATATATATATATATATATATATATAAAATATTTAGGGATATATGTATGTAATTCCCACACCTAAGGTTAAGGGAACATTGTGGAAGAGGAGGTGGAACATTGTACAATCAAAGCATCAGGCAGTTGGCTGTGAGATTATGACTCTTGGTAGCATCAGAAGCTATGCTTGTAAAGTCTCACCACCATAACCACCCAGACATGAACTGAACAAAGACAACACCAACATGGATGGAGGAAAGCCCAAAGAACTACAGGCAACTAAATAAAGCTGAGAGTGAGAGAGGTGGCCCTCCCCAGGAAGAGCACACCAATGGGTTGTCCAGTGCCAAACAGCCAGTTCTGAAATCATACATACTTTTAAAATGTATATACCACACATTGCCTTCCTACAAAGTAAAATCAAGATTAGGCTTGGTAACTGCCCTTTCCTCTCTGCTTACCCACTTAATAATGTCATATTACATCATATATTATATAGTCACTTTTCCTTTCCCCCATCCTTCCCTGAATTACTCTTCCACACCCCTTTCTTTTCTATGTACCTGTTAATTAGTAATTCAGCCACCTTTTTTACAGTACAAAGCTTTAAAACTCCTCATGGCAAACACATCAGCTGAGCTGTTGGTGTACCCGCCCCCAACACACATACCTCGTGGCTCCATGAAATCTGACCATTATTTGCTGAGGTTTATCTCTTGCATAGTTGCCCTGAAGCTCTCTTCCCATGCTACCCTGAATGTTCCTTCCTCTTTCTGTGTGGGATTCCCGAATGTTCCTCCATCTCTTTCTACTGTGGAAGTCCCCTGATTTGTGGGTCTGCTTTGCTGCTCTTGATTTTCTCTCTGTCAACTTAGAGAATCACTTTCTTCAACAGTGTTGTAAAAGTTCCTGGTCACATGACTGAACTGGGATTTGTTTCCATCCATTGTTCAGGACATATCCTCGGCATCTGGCTCTTCAAAGAACTCTTCTTTCTGGGCAGTTCTTCTTCTCCTTTCCCCTTCAATCTGTCATTATGGAATTTTAGTCAGTGAGGGGACTTTCTTGGATCTCTTCTGTAGTTCTCTATTTCTACAATTTCCTACTTTCCCCCCCTCCCCAGTGCTTGGGGTCCAACCTAAGGCCTTGTATATATTTCCTTATGATTTTGAAATTTCGCTTTGTAGCAATAGACAAACATCACCTTTACCTTCTGCATTTTCTACTGAGTTTTGGAGTTTTCTTATATTTTATCTTTTTAGAATTTCTTCGGTTTGGGTTTTGTTATGTATTGAGTGTTCTTTTTTATAGAATCTTGTTCTTAACTCATGGATTAATATGCTCTCTTAGATTTGTAATCATATTAACTATAATAATATTTTGTGTATCAGTATTAACTAAAGTATAAAGTATTTGTGTGTAATAAGTGAAAACAGAAGTCTCCCTCACGGAAGTGATGCATATATTTAGGGACAAGTACTAAGGAGCCTCTTGAGGTTGGGGGTTTGGTATGAGAGCCGGGATTGCTGATTAGTACAGTACCAACTATGGTGATTAAGGAAAAATTCAACTGTCCTTTGTTGGAAAACATACCCCACATTTTTGCTTGGACCAGTGAGATTTTCCAAACTTTCACTAAAAATCTTTGTTTTGGGCTTACTCACAAAACTTTCTTACAAACTATGTATAAATATAGTGTATCTCATTTTCATCCATTTTAAATTGATTTTATATCACTACTACAAAACAGGTCCTTTGTCCATGTTACAAAATGTTTATAAATGAGAATGTTGGCACTGCAGCTTTGTACACCTGCAGAATAAATGAGAAATTTTAGCTTGTTTTGTGCCAGAATGCATTGTCAACAGGAAATAGACCCTTTATCAGAAAAATATATTATAATAATAAAGTAAATATGTAGGATTTTAAAGAAAGATGATTATATTTAAATACAGATATTAAGCTATTAGACAATGTTTACTTTATAGTGATGTGTGTACTTTTCAAAAAATAACAACTAGTGACAGTCTAATAACATCTTTGCTTTTGCTTTAGAAAAGAATCCAAACAACCTTTTATGATCTCCGCAAATTTAATGTAATAAGAAAATAACTGTAATTTCTCCTGATGAAAAAGGCACAGATTTCTTACCTATATTCTCAAGAGAAGAGGATGCTAAATTTCAGTTAGAATTTCATGAAAATAATGATGCATTGTCCAAGTTCATAAGCCACTGAGTCAGATCCATGAGCCCCTTAGAGAGGAAAAAGAAGAGACACTAACTTTGTGACAGGTAAAACTCAAGAAAATCTTATCACTGCACTCCCTTTTCCTCCTTTGCAATGGGCTGAGAGATAAGATTCAGTTCAACACTCATCTAGACGTTTGCACACCTTTGGAAGGTACTCACGCACCGGTCACATGCACAGTGGCAACACTGTGATTCCAGCAGAGATGTTGTATGGACCACTAGGATACTGGTTTTATCAACTAATTTGCAGTGTTATTTCCATCAACTATCTAGTTACATCATGTAATTACATTGCAGAGATAATTGAAAGAGATGAGTAGAAGCCTATGAAATTATCTGCAAGCATGCCTCATACTGGCTCCACTTTCAAGGTGCTGGTTTACTTTATCCTTTTTGAGGGATGCCAGCATCTGCACTACACATTGTCTATTGACTAACACAGCATTTAGTATTTCCTGAAGAATTTACAGACTGAATTCAGGTGGTCTTGACTCTAGTAAAGAGAGACGGAATGAAGAGAAAGGGGAAATAGTTAGCAGGTAAGAAATAAAAAGATAAATCAAAGGCATAAGCCTATGTATCAGTATTCCTGAAAGGCAACACATGAACAAACTCAAATTCAACATATTTCATGTTTGGGGGGCAATAATTTAATTCAAATTGAAATATCCTTACTGACAAGAAAACAGAATGTAAATGTTTTAATAAGTTGATTTGCAGCTAATTGTGCTCTGGAAAATATCAAGGATAATATCTCTGTACATTCAGGATTACAAGGTACCTTTGACATTAACAGTTGAATAAAGATTGTTTCACTTGCATGTGTATTCATATGCATGAATATATTAATTATTAAAGTATTTTTGAGGATATGACTTCGGGGGGACTCTGAATATGGTTCTCTGGCCAAACATATCAACCAGTACTATTTCTTCTTTGACCTTTATAATTCCATTTCTTTAGACCCTAAATGTTTTTTTTTTAACTTTAACACTTTTCCAGATTTTTAAGTACCTTTGGGATGTACTGTGTGAGAATCACTTTCTTAAGAGCTGACAGATGAACAGCTAGATTCCAGGACAATGAGATGGCAGAGAAGTGTAGATAGGAAAGGTCAGTTTGTGTAGTCACATTCATGGACCAAACAAGGGTCGCTCTGCTGTCTTTGAGCCTTGGCTTTCTAATCTTTGAGGGAGGGTTGACGGCAATGTAGCTTGTTCTACTTGGGAAGAGCCTATGCGACTGCATTGTAACCCATAGAGTTTCTCAGTGTTTTTATGAGCCAAGGAGTCAAGAAAGTAAATAAATAAAAAGTAAAGTGAAAAAAGAAGATACTTTTCAATAGCTTTATCCAACTTTTTGTTTCTTTTTGGACCTTAGTACTAATGGATAGGAGCTGGAAAAAATGGTTCAGCAGTTACGAGTGTGTACTGGTTTTGCAGAGGACCCAAGTTCAGCTCTCAGCACCCATATCTCATCCATAGCTCACAATCACCTATAACTCCAGCTCCCAAGCATCCAGGTGTCCTCTGGCCTTCATGGGTGCCTGCACTCACATGCACATACCTCCATGCAAACACACACAAATACACAAGATGAAAAAAAGTAGTTGTTTTTTGAAAAGCACAAGAGAAATTTACAATGTGTTTCATATAGAAAGTTGTACCTGAAGTACGTATGAGATGTTCAGTTTATTCATCTACTTCTAATCAAGCACCTAGCATATAAATACCCAGTACCTGTCCCATGGTGAATACAGAACACCGAGGTGGTGAAGATGCCAAGTGCTAACCCCGCTCTAATCTCTAGAGTCCTAGAGTTAAGATATATTTATCTTCATTCACTGGGTTTTCTTTCAACCTGCATCTTAAATTTCTCTTTCTAAAAATGTGTGGCCCTAACTGGAGATACTGACAGCTGAGAAATCTAAGGTTTCATCAAACCATCTGAGTGATGATTTTTAGAAGACCCAGAAAGTGATTTGAGCTTGTAATTCTATTTTTTAATTAATTTTTTTTCATATTACATACCAACCACAGTTCCCCCTCCCTCCTCTTCTCCTGCTCCCCCTCCACCTTCCCCCCATCCACTCCTCAGAGGGAATAAGGCCTCTCATGGGGATTCAACAAAGTCTGGCACACCAAGCTGAGGCAGGGCCTAGCCCCTTCCCCTGCATCAAGCTGAGCAAGACATCCCACTGTAGGTAATGGGCTCCAAAGAGCCAGTTCATGCACTTGGGATAAGTCCTGGTTCCACTGCAAGGGGACCCACAAACAGTCATCCACATTCAGAGGGCCTAGTTTGCTCCCATGTAGTAATTCTTCTTTAAAAGATTTATTTTTATTTGATGTGCACAAGCGTTTCGCCTGCATATGTACATGTATACCATGGGCATGCCTGATACTCTCAAAGGCAGTAAGATGGCAGAACCCTGGAATGGGAGTGACAGACAGTTGTGAGGTGCCTTACGGGTTCTGAGTATCAAACCTGGATCCTCTGCAAAAGCAGCAAGCCCTCTTGCTGATGATCTCTCAACTGTCTCCAGGCAGAGCATGAAATCAGAAATTTTAACACACACTCTGTGAACACATGCATGTATTGATACAAGTATTATTAATCTATTTGGTGAACAATTCATGAAAAGGACAGGGGTGGATACCATCTGGAGGATTACGCCAATGTGGTGGTAGGAAAGGGCTAAAAGCAAGTGATGAAGTTTGAGTGTCATGGTGCATATCTGGAGGGTGAGGCTGGATGATCAGTTCCAGGCTAGCCTGGGCCACACAGCAAGTTAGAGGTCAGACACAGAGCAAGTTCTATCTCAACAACAACAGCAACAACAACAAAAAACAAACAAATCAGGGCTGTCAAGATGGCTCAGTGAATAAGAGCACTTGCTGCACAAGGCAGAAAATCTAAGTTTCATCCCCGGGACCCAGGTTAAGAGTTGAGGTGGTATAGTGCATCCGAAATCCAGCACCTATAGCAAGATAGGATATGGTGACAGAAAATCAGCCAAATGTTAGGCTGCAGTATGCTACAAAGCAGAAACATGACAGATTCCTTCAACAACAAAGAAGGAGAAAACTCTTCAAAGTTGTCTTTGACCTCCACACAGCAGGCTATAGCAAGCACACTCACGTGTATCACACCCACACACTGATAACAGTAGTAATAATAATCGTAACAGTTTAAAAATTGAAGAAAAATTGTAAAGCCAAATAATTGATCCTCTTTAATCATCGTAAGCATCTTATGATAGCCCCAGAAAACTTAGAGCAAAATTATCAAAAACTCTTAGCTACATGAGTACATTTTGTGCTACACGCAAGGGCATGACTACAACATGTCAGAGTTTGGTGCAGCCGGAAGAAAGTTTCCAGTTTCCTGCTTTCACGTCGCATTACAGTTCACCTTTCCTCCAGCTTGTTTAAGAATGTAAGGAAACAAAAGTTTTAATAAAGTAATACAGTGAAATATTCTTGCCTGTATTTGTGTAGTCAGACACATTGCAAAGAGAACCTTAGTGTGAGTTAGAAAATTTTTATGAACTTGAGCAAGCCATTTAACTGTGGCAGACGTCTGTAAAATGCCAACAGACCCGCTGCATGTAGATGTTATGAAGGTCAAGTTACACAGTATAGAAAAACTCTCTGCACTTTGTTTCTGTCCTCGCCCCTGTCTGCAAACATGCTCTGCATGTGTAAGACACCGATGTGCTTCTCAGTTGGTTATGTAGCCTGATGTGCATCCTCCCATTCCCTATTCTGAACCTGCTCCATGGAGGGAAAATAGATCTTCTTTTATTGATCATTACTGCTAACTGTCTAATGGGAGTGTGGTGCCATGTGTTCTGGAAGCTCTGCGCATCGTGATAAAGACAGAATGCCGTAACCTTGTTATAAAGAGTGTCACTGTTCACAGATTACCAGAGGATCTGGCCCTGTCTCCTGGGTGCAGGGTGATTTATAGTCCATGCTATAATGGGAGCTTATAATGCTGCAATCAGGGAACAGAGATCCCACTTGCATTACTGAGTAGACCATACATAATTCTGTTCACAGAATGTACCATCTTCCTCTAATGGTCTGAATAATGTACTAGCAGAACAGAAAAAGAAAGCAATTTGGGAAATAAACTCAACTGTTATTAAATGACACATCACTGATAGTCACTAAGCCATCCTTTGGTCTCATTACACTTTTATCCATTCTATGAGAGAAATTAACAACGTGCAATCTGATACCTCTCTAATGTAATGGACTTTCTACAGAGTTTTCATAAAATATTCTTTGCTTTCTACCATAGTCAGATAGGGAAAGCAGAGTCCTTTTATAATTTTATAGGAAGCAAGATTCAAGTTTGAAAGTTATGATTCCAGTCTGTTAGTACTAATTGTGCATCACACATAGAGGTTTGAGCTGGGTGTTCATTTTCCCCAGGGAGACAAATATTGGCATCAAACATTCTGTATATCTGTGAGCTATACACAAAGTGTTATTTTTTTCTGCTCTGGAATAAAGAAGATTCTGGAGTAGTCCTACCAACGGCACAACAAATAAATATAATCTTCAGAAAACCAGAGAAACCAGCCACAACATCACACAAAAATATGTTAAATATGCCCTTATTTATCACAATGTGTCTTTTCAGTATATAGGTCTAGTTCGATCTATATTCACTCACTGAATAAAACATGAATATTATAAACCTTGCTTTTAGTTTTTGCTTGATTATTCCTGTTATGCACGAGTGTGGTACAAAATGTACTTACCGGATTTTCATTGGCAAAACTGCAAAAGATTTGCATTGGCCTCAAAGTCCACTCCTTGCCTCCTGAGTGATAAGATCCCGTGGTGTGGAGCAAGTCTGTCAACAGTAGGAGAGGGGTAGGATTTTGTTTTCCAGTTCAAAGTCTTATTCCAAGGGATACTATGGTGCTCTTCACAAAGTCCTGCTTCGGTTCCTCTCTGAACCCAGCCCTTTGCTCCCTAAGAAGTGACACATTGCAAGACTTAGTCATGGCACTCCATTTGGGGAAGGAGAGTCTTTGCATGCCCCTCCCTAAGCTTATATGATAGAAACAACTCTAACAAATGGTAGGGACACAGTTCATTCCAAGGCTCAGGACTGTGAAGAAATTTTGTGAAAGAAGTTGATGTGAAAGAGGATGCTCTATTGAGGTGCTTTGCCCGCCCCTGCTCCCAAGCTGCAGCCACACAGCACAGTTAAATGAGGCTTTGGCAATTATCTAACTAATGTGATCAATTTTAATGGACGATCTGGTTAATTTGGCTTTTAACAGTAGATTTCATCAACAAGCAATGAAATGAGAGAGCTTGTAAATAAATTTCCTTTAATTCTGGGGGCAAATCGCAGTTCCTGACTTCATTTTCCAAATCCAGCATGATGTTCAATAGGATTGTCGCAATAATAACAGATTTTTTGTGAAGAGTCCCTTGCATTCAATTAGTTCAAAGCACGTTTGGGCTATACAAAGGTTGTCAGTGGTATCCAGCCTTAGGGAAAGAATTTGAGCTGCAAAAATCATTAACTCTGTGACTTCCCTATATTTCTTATTCTTCCCTGACGAGAACAGCTTGGTGATTTTTTCATTTCTGTACACACACGTACGAATGAGTATAGACACATGCAAGTCTTAAGATATAGATGGATACAAGTTTCATATTCCTTACTTTGATGTGTGAAGCTAGGCTTACCTTCTCTCATCGTGGAACTGCAATGTCATTGTCAAAATGCTCATTTACTATTTATTAGCCACATGTTGATTTTATGCAGAGGTTTAGGTTGACTCGGACGAATTTTCCAGTGTGTGATGTCTTTTGAACTTTAAAACGTCTATTTTGTGTGGCCCATCTTAATGTGTGGAAGGCTAGCACTTCCCGCAGGAGCAATCGTTACAAATCAGTATTTGTAAAGGTTTCTTCAGTCCCCGTATGCTGTGGGATGGTCTGTATGTCAAATTGCTCTGATTGGTCAATAAATAAAACATTGATTGGCTAGTGGCCAGGCAGGAAGTATAGGCTGGACAAGGAGGAGAAGAATTCTGGGAAGTGGAAAGCTGAGTCAGAGACACTGCCAGCCGCCGCCATGACAAGCAGCATGTGAAGATGCCGATAAGCCACGAGCCACATGGCAAGGTATAGATTTATAGAAATGGATTAATTTAAGATATAAGAACAGTTAGCAAGAAGCCTGCCACGGCCATACAGTTTGTAAGCAATATAAGTCTCTGTGTTTACTTGGTTGGGTCTGAGCGGCTGTGGGACTGGCTGGTGACAAAGATTTGTCCTGACTGTGGGCCAGACAGGAAAACTCTAGCTACACCCGTACATCAC
>CABHPR010108923.1:0-21876 GCA_902168415.1 Peromyscus melanophrys
TGAGACTTGACACAGTTAATTCCTTCTGCAGTACCCAACACTGGGCCATGATGCATTGTTTTGGTTCAAAGATTGTAATGCCTTGTCTCCCAGTTGTGGTCCTCTGGTCAGCATCACTGCAGATGATGCAGCCATCTAGGACCAGGTTGGCCTAAATTTCACAGAAGCTTTTTTAAGTGGGGCCAGTTGCAAAATGAGATTCAAACTATAAGTGGGTTGGTTTCACAACTGGCAAAGGCCTGTGCTTTCCTTTGTTTTTTGTTTTGCTAAATCCAGAAGATAGTGACATTGAGCTACACAAGCTAAGAGCTAGCTAGACATATTGGTACACTTCTGTAATCCCAGAACTCCAGAGGTGGAGGCAGGAGGATCAAGAGTTCAGGGTCATCTGTTAAATAGCAAGTGGAGGCCTGCCTAGGCTGCATAAGAACAGGCCTGAGGGAGGGGGTGCTGGGGCTATGGCTCAGTTGGAAGAACACTGATATCCAAGGATGTATGTATCCAAGGATGACCTTGAACTCCTGATTTTCCTGCTTCTACCTCCCAGGTGCTGAGATCCCAGATGTTCACTGCTGTGCCTAGTTCTAAGTATATTTGAGTGAAGATCTCACTAAATTGCCCAGGCTGGCACTGAACTCACTCTGTTGCCCTGGTAGGCTTTGAACATTTTATCCTCTGGTCTGAAATTCTCAAGTAGCTGCCAGCCTGGGCAAGTTGACTTACATAGGTTTTTATGTTTTTTGTTTTTTTTCCAGTGCTGGAATTGAACCCAGGCCCTCACACTCAGTAGGCAAGCACTTCACCACTGAGCTGCACCCCTTACCCCTTGATATAGGGTTTTCAATCAATAGCTTCGTTTTCATCCCCCACCTGCTTCTCACTTTCCAAGCTGCTGACGACCGTTCCACGTTCCACAGGAGCCCTTCAGGGGTCCCTGACTCAGTCTCTTCCTCTCCAGCTTTCTCTGACTTAAGTCTGTGCTCATCCCTCCATCGGTACAGCTCCCTCTTCCTCTGGCATGGCTTGTTATTGGATTCCTTCCTAGTCGTGTTCAGAGAGACCCAGAATGTCAGAAAACGTTTATGGATTAGACCAGCTTAGTGAAAGTCCGTTGCTTCTTTTAGCATTTAAGGGTAATTTTTTTTGGGGGGGTCTTATTTGAAAAAGTAACACTTGGTAATTTTTGTTTCTTAAAAAAAGAATCAATCAATGCATGTGTGTTTTAATCAAAATTCCCACCTATCACCTATCCAGATATGGCCACATTGAATAGCTTTCTATGTAAATTTTCAGAGTTCCTGTATCAATATGTATATGGAAATTGTTAATTTTTTTTTGAAACAGGGTATTCCTACATAACCCAGGCTGGCCTGGAATTCAGTATTTAGCTCAGGCTGGTCTCAGAGTCAAGATCTTTCGTCTCACCCTCCTGAGTACGGGGATTATTGTGATGGAATCAGAGGCATGAGTGTCACCACACCTGGCTCTCAGCCTTGGCTTTCTTTTATTTTTGAGACAGGGTCTTACTATGTACCCCAAGATGGCTTTGAACTTGCACAAACTCTCCTGCCAATGCTTACAAAGTGCTGAGATTACTGGCATGCACCGCCACACTTCTCCGAGCCCGAATCTGGCTTCTCTTCTTTCTTTATCCCCCTCTCCTTCTGTCTTTCCTCCTTCCTGCCAGGGATCTATCTACTCATGACAGGCAAGTGCTCTCCCACCCACCCACCGGAGCCACCTCCCTCGCCAATCCATTAGTTTGTTTGCCAGCTGCCCAGGACTACATGTTATGATCTCGCTCTGTATTGTGGTTTAAATCTGAATTGTCAGCAACAGATCAAAGTTTCGAGTCCTTGGTTCCCAGCTTATGACATTGTTTTGGAGGCTGTGGAGCCTTTGGGAGGCAGAGCCTGGCTGGCAGAGATGGGTCGTTAGGGGCGGGCCTGTGCACATTGCACTGTCTTCTGGTTGAGTCCCTGCCAGACCTTGGCCGTGTGAGTAGCCATCAGCATAAGCTCCTCAAACCCTGGACTGGGCTGCTGCCTCACCTTCCCACTGTGGAGTACAGAAATCTGGGAAACTGTGATCCCAAATCAACCTTTCCTTCCTTACCTTATGTATGTCTGCCTTGCAGTTTGGTCCCAGCAACACAGATCTGCTAGCATCTGCGCAGATAAGCATTCAGGTTACTCACACCTTTATGGCAGTAAGCTTGGATTTCTTCCTAGCCCTGGAAAAGGTACCAAGTTAGAATGGAACTGTAGTACCCCTGCCCTAGCTCATAAGAACAGGGGCCTGGTGAGCAGAGGGTACTCGCTCTTTGCTGGCAGGGCCGGCATGAGAAAGCTGGTGTCTCAACTCTTGTCCAAGCTCAGGCATCAGACAGCAGTGATGGAGGAGGCCATGGCACATGCTTCTGTGAGCCCCCTTCCCTCCTGCATCAGCACATGGGTGAGCAAGCCTTCCCCGGGGGCCTTCTCAGAGCCTGAATCTGCCTAGGCAGTTGGCATTCATCATGCCCACAACAACCCCGCACAGTGGATATTATCCAAGTTTGCCGAAGAAGTGGGGAAACTGGAAATGAAGTATCAGTCATTTTCCAGTTCATCCTGAGACAAATCCAGCACTGGGAAGTTCGCACACCCATGGACTGTGCAGGTTAGAGTCTGGGCAGGGAGAGTCTCATGGGTCTGACTAGTCTCCCCTCCGCAGGTAAGGGACAGATTTCCTGGGAGCACCAAAGACATTCTGATGACTCCCTATCCCACCTGTACCCTAGTTCAGTCATAAGAGTCAGCATAAGCAACATGTCATGACTGTGTACTGTTGACTCGGGATCTTGGTTTCTCAGGCAAGGGCTACAACTGAACATAGTCCTCCGCTGGCTGAGCCCCTGTTCTGGAATGTCTGAGCTGTCCAGCATGGCCAGTGTGTAAATGTCAAGTAAACATCAAATTCAAGTGCAATCTAACCATTGTCCTGGAACTGTTTGCTTTAGATATAATAGTTAGCAGGAAGAGGAGAAGGAGAGGCAGGGAGAGACTGTCACTCCGCAAAGCAAAACATGAACATGGTGGACCCTCCCTCTGCCAACGTGTTGAAAAGACCGTCAAATAAATAAAAAGCCAGCACTCTGCGCTGCAAAACTAAGTGTGTTTCTTAGCTTGTAAAAAAAAAAAATAGATGAGGGAACATTTTCTAGTCAATCACACTGCAGCAAGTCATCCTGTTGAATTTGTGACTCACAGGCTCACAGTGTCAATAGACAGACGAGCAAGCCCAGCGTTATGACTTCACTGGGGGATGAAGCAGAAGTGGGGATGAGGCAGAGCCAGCCTTGAACAGGCTCCTAGCTCTGACAAGAAATAGCCAGGGAAACACAGAACACCGGGTAATCACATCTATTGTTCCTGTTTGTTTCTTGCTCGTCTCCTAGGAAAGAACTAATTTAAATTTGACTTCATCCTTTTCTGCCTTAAACATAGAGGCTGTGGGCCTTACCCAGGCTACCACTGATGGAGCGTCTCTTCTTCCTGTGCTCTATACATGAAGTCCATTTCTTTTACCCTCATAGCAATCCTAGGAAGTAGAAATGTGTGTATTATTTTCTTTTACTTTGTAATTGTTGTTGTTGTTATTATGATTTTGTTTTTTTGAGACAGAGTCTCATGTAGCCCAGGCCGGCCTTAATATGTAGCCCAGGATGACCTTGAACTTCTGATCTTCTTGCCTCTACCTCCTGAGTGCTGGGATCGTACAGGTGTGCACCGCCTGTAACTCATTTATGTGCTGCTGGGAATAGAACTCAGGGCCTTGTACAGGCCAGACAAGTACTCTACCAACTAAGCCACAACTCGGAGCCTTAATTTTATGTTTTTGTAGTGCTAGGAATTGAACCTAGGGCCTCATGTCTTCTAGGTTAGTGCCCTATTATTGAATGATGTCCCTAGCCTTTTGTGTTATTTTATAGGTAAGAATACTGAGGCCGATTATAGGCTAGGTAACTTTGCAAACTTCTGACTGATTTTAACCCATCCATCGCTGGCTTCAATATCTACTGTGTGATCTTGTTGTGTGCCTTTTATGTTTTAATATTGACTCTCACAGAGCCCAGCTTGGTCTTGAACTCTTGATCCTCTTACGTCTACCTCCTGCGTGCTGGGATCATAAGTGTATGCCACCAAGCCCAGCTTTCTGTATGACTTCAGTCTCTCATTTTGCTGACCTAGTGTGAGCCAAAACACTGGCTTAGGTACTGGGGCTTCCCAAATGAATAAGAAGACATACTTCCTGCCTTCAAGCAGCTCATGGACCAGTCAAAATGCTCTTGGAATTTAAGGTAGCTGTGCCATGATTGCATTAGATTGCAGGAAAGCCAGTTCAGATGAAAGGAAAAAATAGTACCAGGAGACCAGCTGCTTATTTGCAGATGTCTCAGGAATGCCTGTGGGGATAGAAAAACCACAAAGAGATAATAGGCCATGGACCAGTGTATAGGGGGCAGAAACCACTGACCTGAAAACAAAGCTTCAGTCACTCAGCTGCTGGATGCCCTGGGAAGCAGGGAGAAGCTTAATGTTGGCTTTTGTCTCCCCACAGAGCTGCTATGTGCAGGGCTGGGGCCTGGCTGCTGAGTGGGAAGGCCTGGACTCTAGTCTGGACTTGGCTGCTCCACATGAGCTTGGGTCAGTCCTCTGATCAGCTGGCACTGTGCAAGAAGGAGCTGGAGCAAGTCTAAGGCTTGAGATGGTGTGGATAAAAAGATGAGTTCTTGACCACTGGTCTGGCTGGCCCCAGCCGAGGTATTCCTAAGGTAAGAAATGAAGAGTGGTAGACTGCTGACTCTCAGGATTGCAGCACATGGTCACCTCCGCTCCTTCCTCTTCCTCCTCCTCTCCAGGGTCTCACTATGCAGGCCAGGTTGAAACCCTCCTTCCTTAGCCTCCCAAGCCCTTGGACTTAAAGCATGTGCCATGCTCTGGGGCTTTTTGAGACAGGCAGGCCTCAAACTATTTTAAGGATGACCTTGATTTTCGATCTCTTTGCCTCCACCCCTCTGTGCTGTGATTGCAGACATGTAGAACCATGCCTGGTTTGTGAGCTGCCAGGGGGAGAACCCAGGGCTATATGTAGGTGAGGTAGACACTGCACCAGCTGAGCTAGAGGCTCAGCCTGCCTTAACTCTCTTTGCAACTGTGCTGAAGAGCAAGGCAGAGAGTATCTTTGAGACTGACGCAGTGGCTCGACCTGCTAACCCAGCTTGCGGGAGGCTGAGGCAGGAAAACCACCCTGAGTTTGAGGCTAGCCTGCCATGGAGTGAGACCTCATCTTAGATACAAGACAACAGAGAAAGACCAAACAGAAATCTTTGTGTGGTCGTTTTAAAAACCCAGTTGTCTGCCTGGACAAACTCAGTGCGGAGTGGCTTTGCCTTCATTTAATGTAATGTTACTCCTTTCATCTTCCTTTCCACAGTCTCTGCGCTCTCCAGATTCCGAGAAGTTGTCAGCTTATGTGACATCACAGTCGTCCCAGTTCTCTCAGAGGTTTGTTCCCCTGGCTGGGAAGTTTCTTGAAAGGACAGAGTCAACTCTCTCCTTGAGTATAGTTTAAAAAATTTTATTTTGGCTGGGTATTGCTGGTCAAACCTTTACCAGGCCCTGAAAGTAAGGGTGCTCCATTTACCATTCTGAATTTTCCCCTTGCTTGTTGGCAAACCTTGCATTTCTATTGTAATATGCCTGAAAAAACAAACAGGAGATTTTACAGCCGTCTTTGTGCCAAGCATCCACCCCCTCAATGAACTATACAAGAGTCTAAGAGCTCAGAGACTGACTGCACATGGGTGTCTAAAACAAATCTATTCCTTCATTTATGAAATCGGTTTAGGGAGCACCATCCATGTGTGTGGCCCAAGCTGGGCATTGAGAAGAAATATCAGCATAAATGAGGATGCAATCCTAACCCACAGGGAGCTGAAAGTAATCAAATAATCACAAAAAACACAAACAAACTGTAATAAAATAACTGCTGGTTTCGAGGATGCAGTGTTACACATCTTTCTGTTAGTGTAACAAAATACGATAACCAAGAAGAGAAAAGCAGTGTTTGAGCTGTGGATTTAGAGGTCTGAGTTCATGCTAATTTGGCCCATTTGTTCTTGGGTCTGTTGAGGCAGCATGCCATGGAATAAACAGTAGGAGAAGTTGCCCACCTCATGGAAGCAAAGAGACAGAGGGAAAGAGGAAAGGCTAGGCACAACTGTCCCTGAAAGGTCATGTTCCAGTGGCCTTAGATGTCTTCTTTTTTTTTTTAAGTCCAGGTTAGCCTAAAAATCATTATGTAGCTCAGGTTGCCCACAAGTGTACTATCTCAGCCTCCACGTACTGAGATTATAGACTTGGGCTACCACATCTCAAATGGATCAAAGGAACTGGCCGAGGCACAGCACTGTATTTCCAGCTCCGAGTCTGTGGTTTTCTCATTTGTCTAGTCCCAAAGTCTTGGATTTTCTGTTTGCTTCCCATGCATCTATCAGACAACTGCTAAATGCCTATAGAAGGAACTCTGCTATATGGCGAGAAGTCCAGAGCAGAACATGAATGATATAAGTTGTGTTGTCAAGAAGTGGAGTCTACACCAGGGATCTGCCAAAGAGAAGTGCTTTGAGAGTCCATCTCACTCCAGGTACAATGGCTGTCGTCAAGAAGGTATGGACCATGAGTGCTGGGGAGGATATGGGGAAAGAAGAACTCTTATTTGCTGCTGGTAGGAATGTAAAGTTGAGCAGCCACTATGGAACTCAGCATGGATGGGCCTCAAACATGGAAAACAGCATGATCACATGCCCAAGCTATTTGGGTTAATTCCTTAAAACTCTTAAGTCGATATGTCACAGGTACTTGCGTGCTGGTGTTTGCAGCTGCTGTTCATACAGCCAGGAAATGGAACCAGCCTAGATGCCCATCAACAGATGAGTGAATACAGGAATTTTATGTATAAAGGAAAGTTAAATTTATGACAGCAGGAAAATGGATGGAACTGGAAATTATGTTAAGTGAAATAAGCCAGTCTCAGAAAGACAAATGTGAATGTTTTCTCTCATATGCTGAACCTATTTAAAATTATATATAGCAGGGTGTGTGTGTGTGTGTATTTACATGTGTGTTTGTAGATCATGAAATGAGAAAGAAAATCATGAATGAGGAGGAAAGGAGAGCATAGAGAGGGTGATGGAGTGCATGTAATTGAAAAGTAGACCAACAGCAGGCAGGAAGGAGACCCATGGGAAGAGAGGAGGGTCTGTGAGAGTGGAGAGTGGGGGAGGAGATGATGGAGAACAAAGTGTTAAGATAATTATATGGGAAGATGCCATGATGAAACCCAGTGCTTTGTATTCTAACTTAAAATATTAAAAAACAAAAACAAAACAAGGTAAGGGGCCTTGCCACCAAGCCCGATGACTTCCAACCACTGAACCCCCTGGGCAGGAGGAGACAACTGACTACCTAGGTTGTTCTCTAATCTCTACATGTGCAGTAGGCTTCATGTCTATAATTTTAGTGCTGAGGAGGCTGAGGCAGAATTGCTGTGAGTTCAAGACCAGGATGGGCTACAGTGTGAGGTTCAGATTAGTCTGGGCCACACATTGAGACCCTATATCAAAACAGAACACCAATACCAATCAACAACAGCAGCAACACACACACACACACACACACACACACACACACACACACACACACACACACACCTTGATTGCCACTGCTTAGACCTGTTCTACAGGAGCAGCCATGGACAACTTATTATTTTACTATGACATGCTGTTAGGGCTTCAAAATGACTCATACAGAATGTATTTTCTTTTCCTTTATAAAGGTAACAATGTGGGAATAGAAAACCAAGCCCTTTAAATCAAAAATAAAGAGAAAGAAGGAAGGAAGGAAGAAATGGAGCTACCACAGGACAGGGCTGCCATGACTGTCAAATCTGTCTCCCAGCTTCCTGGCAGCCGGGACAGAAAAGGAACAAATCCTGCCCCAGCACTCATCAGAAGGGAAGAAGCCCATGGTTATTTGAGTCCTTTAAACCCCATGCTCAGTTCTCACCTGGAAGCCCACATAAGGACATTGATAGACACAATAATTAATGTTTTTGGCAAGAGCTTTACCGCAAATGCCAATTTTTGTCTGCCATTTCTTGTGCAGGCCTTTAATTAAGGTCAAGGGCTTAGCACCGAGGCAGACATCGGTGAGGGCTTGGCTACCCTGGTTCAACAACTGACTGCAACACAATGCAGGCTGGGAATAAAGGGCTGGTTAGCACTACAAGTGAGGTGGAGCAGGAGCTCAGAGGATCATGCAGTTATCTCTGAGTTGGGATGTGAAGCAAGCTCTAATGGAGGAGGCAGCCACTGGGACTCCGTGACTAGGAGTCAACATGAGGAAGTGGGGTGAGGGGCAATCTAGGCTTGGTGCACAAGTGCAGAGGCCTTGTGGAATGGAAATGCTTGGCCCGTTTGGAGAATGTCAAGCTGTCTGGAGTCGAGAGAAAGATGCTAATAAGACTTCCATTAAATGAGTTGGGTTTGCCACTTGGACATTTTCTGGTTCTTCCAAGACAACTTTTTTGTTGAGTTAAGCGAAAATGAATGAGAATCAGATGGACCACATTTCTCTTGAATACACACGGGCTTAACAATGAAGGGGGAGAAAAACTTGACAGAATGCGTCCTGGCTTCTGCCAAACCCAAAGTATTTGAGGAATCACACAGGACGCAGCTCGAACCCAGACACATGCCCGGATTCTCCACCTCCTAATTGCAGCTGCAGCCAGTTACTACAATGAATTGTGTCCATGAACATGGGGTATGAGTGAGGGGCCGTGTTAGAGAGAGTGACTGCTGTGGGGTGGTGAGCTGGCTTTACCCTCCAGGAACCGGTTCATTGCCTTGCAGGGAAAGAGAGTGGGCCAATGCGTAGTTTCTTAAGCTATTGAATCCAGCTCGCTTGTAGAGAACAATTAAAATCTGTTATTTAACGTCATTGTATCGTGTGTGGAAAGAATTCAGCTTCTCTTGTTTCCTACCTCGGGTATACAAAGGGGAAGAAATATGCTTTGTCTCAGGGTCTATTCACCCAGATGGGTACCCAATGGGAGAAAGGTGGGGGGAGAGAGCAAGACCCTACTGTACTGTGTATTTGAATTCTGAGCTCTTGGCTAGAAGACCATGGGTGTTTGAAAACTAGAAGGAACCTGAGAAGTTAACTGATTTGTCACTGACTACAACTGGTCATTTTGGAGTAGGAACTCAAAACTAGAGCTCTGATTCTACCGTCGTTTTTCTTTTTTTTTCAAGGAAGGGTCTCATGAGGCTCAGGCTGGCCTCAAACTTGCTGTGTCGTTCTTCTCATCCTCCTGCCTCTGCTTCTCAAGTGCCGACAACCCAGGCACACACCACCTTGCTTGGCTGATGTGGTCTGAGGTGGAAACCCAGGGCTCTGTGCATGCTAGGCAAGTACTCGACCAGCTAAGCTGTGCCCCCAGCCCCAGGATTCTTCTCCTTCATAGAAAGCACATTTCCTTTTAGCTATACTTAGGAACTAAAAAGAAAAGTGAAATATTTCCTTCTAAATATTTGTAAAGACGCGGTCTCATGATGCCCAGGCTGGTCTCTAACTTGCTATGACCTCTTGATCCTCCTGACCTCCACCTTCCAAGTTCTGGGATTGTAGGTGTACATCACCCTGTGTGTGTGTGTGTGTGTGTGTGTGTGTGTGTGTGTGTGTGTGTTCTTTTTTTGCTCACTGCGCAGCAGCCTAGACTTGTCTGAGGCTTGTGTACCCTCGTGTCTCTGCCTTCCCCGTGCTGAAATCGCAGCGGTGTGCCACCCACCAGCCTCCTTTGTGAACAGACATTTGGTGAGTGCTCAGTGGTGACAACAGACACGGACACCCTCTGGCGTCTACGCAGACTTGTTCCGAGGGACTGCCGTGCAGCCTGTGTGGCCTCAGTGCTTGGACACCCGAAGAGCAACAGTGGTTGGAATGGATACGAGAGAGGTAAGGAGCAGCAGAACAAAGGAGGAAGACTTTGCTTAAGGGGAGGCCTTGGGAGGGCTTTGAACCACAAAATGTGGTTGACTGCCTGGATCTGCAGCTGGAGAAGGCAAGAGAAAGACCCGTGGATGGGCAGTTGGAATGGGACAGTGAGCCTGGAGGTTGGTTTGGGAAAGCGCATGTGGTGGTGAGGGAAAAGCGAGCAAGTGCAGATAGCTCAGGGTCTCATGTTCCACATGAAGGCTGCTTGGGCTTGATGGTCTTGACATATCAATGACTATGAAAGTCCATTGTCCTGAAATTAAAATCTCCCCGCCCACTTCCTCTTTTTTTTTTTTCCTCCTGAGACAGGGTCTGACTAAAGCTGGCTCTCATGGAACTCACTTTGTAGACTAGTCTGGCCTCTAACTTGCCCCTATCCTTCTTCCTCTGTTTCCCACATGCTTATAGGCCCATACCACTATGCCCAACTTGAAAGTGCTGAAGTACTGGGGAAGCCTTGTGTCTGTCTTCCTAAGAGTCTTTCCTTCATACATGGCATGTGTGTGTGGAGTCCATACTTAATACAGTCAAGGTGATATGCTTAATGAACCATGAGCTTCAGAATCCCATACATTTCTGTATGTCCTCTCTCCCTCAAGAACCAGGAGATTCTCCCTGATGAGGAGAGTCTTTAGCAGCTCTGCAGCTAGGAGGCCTCAATAAAGGCCATGCTGATACAATGGGAATACATAGACTTATGATCCAAAGCAAATCCTGGGAAAACTGTAGACTGCGGTCAGAGAACATGCCTACCAGGCACCTCTGCCTGAGGTACCCAGACCCTGCCAGCATCCTCAAGGTCTTCTTCTCACATCTGTTCCTCGGTTTCTGCTTCCTCTTCCCCTGCCTTTTACCTTTTTGCTTGTATGGTCTCACTCTGTAACCCAGGCTGATGTCTTGAACTCAAGGTGGTCTTTTTACTCCACTGTTGGGATTATAGGTGTGATTTACCACACATGACCTTGACAATACTGTCAACCTTTCAGTCTGATGAATTTTACTTTCCCAGTCATTCTTTCATTATTTCTTTTTCACAGGATCTCATGTAGGTCAGTCTGGCTTGAATACTCTATACAGCCAAGGATGACCTTGAACTCTTGATCCCTGGCTTCTATGTCTCAGGTTCTGGTGAAGTAGGCAAGCATAGGGGATAGCTTTTATTATTTTATTTTTTCTTTTATTGAAAATTGATTTTTTTGTCATAAAATACATACTGATTATGGTTTCTGCTCCCCTGCTCCCTCTATTTCTCCCAATGCCTCCCTACCTCCCCTCCCATCTGGATCCACGCTCTTTCTGTCTCTCCTTAGAAAACAAACAAGCTTCTGAGGGATAATAAATAAAACAAAAAAGATAAAGCAAACCCAAATACAAACAGGACAAAACAAACAGAAGGAAAAGAGCCTAAGAAAAAGCACAGAAACCGGACATAGATACACAGACCCACTCGTTCACACAGTCAAGAATCCCGTAGAAACACAAAACCGGAAGCCATAATATACATGCAAAGGACCTGTAAGGTAAAAAGGGAGGAAAAAATAAAAATAAAAAATAATGAAAGATAAACTTAAAAAATGAAAAAAGCCCTGACAAAATATTATGAGACAAAGTAACTCCAAAGATGCCATTGAGTTTGTTTTGTTGGCCATCTACTGCTGGGCCAGCAGCCTACCCTTAAAAGTAGTTTCCCAAGTGAGACTCCCTTGAAGAAAGCTACATTTTTATTTGCAAGAGGTTATCAACTGGAGAAGGCTTCTGGGTTAGGAATGTGGACACATGCCTACTTCTCCTTTCAGCTTTAGGCTCCCATCTGGTGCAGACCAATGCAGGCCCTGTGCATGCTGCCCAGTCTCTGTGAGTGCCTATGGGTGTCAGTCCTGTGCCGGTGTTTAGAGATCTTTGTTCCCTGGGTGTCTTCATTCCCCTCTGGTTCTTACAGTCTTTCTGCCTTCTCCTCCGAGGTGTGCCCTGAGGCCCTGAGGGAGGTATTTAATAGACACATCCTGTTTAGGGCTGAGTATTCCAAGCTCTCACTCTCTACGTATTATCTGGCTGTAGGTCTCTGCATTTGTTCCCATCTGCTGCAGGGGGAAGCTTCCCTGATGATGGCTGAGGAAGGCGTTGATCTATGAATCTAGCAGAATGTCATTAGGAGACATTTTGTTGCTGTTCTCCTTTAGTAGAACAGTATTTGGTTTCCCCCTTTGGTCTATGGGCTCTCTGATCTCAGATCCTTGGTCACTCAAGCAGTCAGGTAGAGGTTCCATCTCGTGGAGTGGGCCTTAAGTCAAATCAGATATTGGTTGGTTACTCCCAGAAGCTTTGTGCCCCCATTGCACTAGCATATCCTACAGGCAGGACACCATTGTAGATAGAAGGGTTTGTAACTGGTTTTCTCCTTTGGTAGAGTGCAGAGTACCTTCCAGTACTGAGAACACTAGCCCATAGAGGGGAAGGCTCTATGGAGACACCAGCTCTGCTTTTCCATGTTCAGTGAGTTGTGAGGTGTTGTATTCAGCACAGGGCCTTGGTGTCAGTGTGTGGAGAGTGACCCCATAGTATTGGTAACAGCCTGGGTTGGGAGTTCCCATAGGACCTCTTTGGACGACAACTTAATTAGATGTAACTCACTCCCAGTACTGGTAGCTTCATTTGGTGACAAAAGATGTCCAGTTGGAGACTTATTAATTATGAATGCTTGACCTTAGCTTAAGCTTGTCCCACTAGCTCTTTTAATTTAACCTGTTTCTATTCACCTGTGTTTTGCCTCTGTATCCTGTGTTTCATTCTGTATCCTACTTTCCTGCTTCCTCTGTGTCAGTCTGGCCCCTGGCGTCTCTTCTTCTTTCTTCCCTGAGCCTAAATTCCTCCTCCTACTTACTCCCCCTGCCCAGACATCCTGTCTATACTTCCTCCCTCGCTATTGGCCATTAAGTATTTTATTAGACCAATCAGGTGTCTGAGACAGGCAAGGTAAAACAGCAACACATCATTACATAATTAAACAAATACAACACACATTTGCATAGTTAAACAAATGCAACACATCTTTGCATAGGTAAATATTTTGCAACAGTTGGGGCCCTGTCTCCCTGTTATTTGGCAATTTCATTTAGATTGCCTTCATATATGTATATATTTTAGGAAGCTTCTACTGTATTTGGTTTTCATACTGCCCCTCAAATGGCCCTTAATTTTAGCTGCTTCTCCCCATATTCACTCCCTCATCCCCCTCTTCCCTCTCTCTACCCTCTTGATTCTCCCATTCCAAGTGCACCCCCACCACTTCCATCCATAGCTATCTATTTCCCTTTCCTAGGGAAATCCATCTGTTCCCACCCCCCAGTCACTTATTCAGTACATAACCTCTGTGATTCTACAGATTTTAGCTTGCTTGTCATTGACTTAACAGCTAATACCCACATATAAGTGAGTACATACCATATTTGTCTTTCTGGGTCTCGATGACCTCAGGATGATTTTTTTCTAGTTCTATTCATTTACCTGGAAATATTTCATTTTTTGAACAGCTGAGTAATATTCCATTTATACCCCTCTTTTAACAATGCACTTGGCACCCTAGGACCCCCCACACACACTATGAACACGTCCCTCTCTTAACAACGGAAGATCTCAATTACACTCCTCTCCAAACAATGAAACAAGTCTCTCTGCCCCAACAACCATCCAAAGCTCCTCTTTCCTAGATATTTGCTATTCAGAAGTATTTCCAGTTAAATCTGGGTATGAGAGCAAGGAGAGCAATCTGGCGGGAACTGGTTTTGAATACATGTAAAATAAGGCATGCTATGTCCTCTGAGTGAACATTGAAGGAGAATTTCCTATTTTCTCTCTTTTGCCTATGCATAATTGGGCATGCATATGATTAAAATCAGATGCATTGTGGGAAGCGACTGGCTCAGTTAAAAAAAAGATTATGTGCTTCAAACCTGTTAGTCAAAACAGAGAAGCAGCCATGCTAGTATTCTTAGCTCTTGAACTCTGTAAAAGGAAGCCCCAAACAATAACCTGGGATCCCTGGAGTACTCTTACTCCTGTGTCATCCACTGTCATTCTTTTTATCTATTTGAGAAAGGGTCCAATGCAGCTCATTTGGTTTGGAGCCTGTAATGCAACCCAGGATGACCTTGGATATCCGATTCTCCAATCTCCACCTCCCAAATGCTGGGATTATAGGCTTGTATCCCCACACACAGCTTTTTGCTCCTGCTGGCCCTCTTGACAGCATGTTGTTGAATTGTATTAGCTCTTTGGTTTTTAACAAAGTACCCATGCTCCTTTGCAGTCTCTGTGCTCCTTCATTACAAGTTTTGGTGAGGGACCTAGAGCTTGGAAATACCAGGTCCTGACACTGACCACTAGGAACACTAGAGTTACAAGTGTTTACCACCATGTCCAGTTCATGAGGTGCTGGGAATTCTAACCATGGTTAGAATCTGTCTAACTGAGCTACATCCCCAGTCCAACCTTGAGCTCTCGATTCTCCTGCCTGCACCTCCCAAGTGTGGCATGACCGGTGTGCACCAGCACACCCCGCCCTATTTCTTTATTGCTATTTCCCCTTCAGCTTCATGTTTACTGACATCATTTTGTTCCCACACATCTTTCTCCCACCTTTCCAATTTATGCTTCATTATGATAGACCTAGATTATTGTCACGGTCTCTATGACAGCCTCTTGTATCCATCTTGGCCCTGAAAACTGCCCTTGATCTTGCTTTACTGTGGTTCTTGAAATATGCAAATAGCCTGTCCCACTAGGCCCCCTGTGTAGGCCAGAGAGACATTGGATTCTAACAAGATTCCCCCTTCTTTAAAAACAAACAAACAAACAAAAAACCCCACAAAAAACAATTTTTTTGATTTTTCTTTCTCTGAGACAAGGTGCTGTGTATCCTGGACCAATCTCAAACTTTCTGTATAGCTGAGGATAAAACTTCTGACCCACTCATCTACACCTTATGAGTGCTGGGATTACAGATGTACACCTCCACAGTCAGTCTATGAGGTGCTGGGGATTGAAGCCAGGGCCTCGTGCACTCCATGAATGCACTCAGTGTAGTTCACTACTAATGGAGCCATTATTGTCTCCTCCCTGTGCCTGTCTCTAGGTCCCCAGTCCCAGACTTGATTCTGCACACCATGGCCTTTTCACTTCCTGAGCAAGGTGAGTGTTTGGTTGGCTTCTTCGCTTTCTTTTATTTGGTCTCTGTGCCTTGGCTGCACCTGTCTCCTGCTCTGGGTTGCTCTTTCCACCTTCCACTGCCTGGCCTGGGAAGACTTCATGAAACAAGTTCTTCTGGAGGTTTTCATCCTAAGCATCTGGCCTGCAAACCAGCACACTGCAGGTGTTCACTAAAATACTGACCAAATGGGAGCTGGGCTTGTGCTTCAGCAGTGGATCACTAGCCTGGCGTGGGTGAGGTCTGCAGGGCCATGGTTATTAGCACAGCAAAAAGTGAAAGTGTTGAAGGGACAATAGCCAAAACCCTGAAAAAATGGGAGGAGGAGAGAAGTACGGGGAGCAGTGACAGGTGGCGGCAGCGGCGGCGGCAGCAGCAGCAGCACCAACACAGTCACCAAATGAGAGCATTCTTTGGTTTGGTTTGTTTGTAGGCTATTGGCTGTGGGCTCCAGGTCCTCCTGTCTCTGCCTCCCAAGCGCTGATGAAATTATTGGTGTGTGCCTCCACGCCACGATGGGAACGTTCTTGACATGTGAGCACAGTCCAAACCACCCCTTTGTTCTTGGAGCTGCATAATCTCATTTACTCTCAGGGGGCCCATGGGCACGTTGCCTGGCATGTGGTGCATATAGGTACAGGTGTGCTGCCAATGTCGTGTGCTATCAACATTGCTGTAGTTGGTAAATAAATAGCCACTCTCCCTAGACCACTGTGAGTCCTTCTCAAGAACAGTTCCTTGCCTGAAAGCCTTGATCCTCCTTTATTTTTTTATTTGGGGGTTTACATGTTTTTAAAGTTTATTTGTAGGGTTCATGTACATTACACACACACACACAGATGTCAGAGGACAGCCTGGTGGAGTCCGTTCCCTCCTTTCACATGTATGTGGGTTCGAAGGAATTGAACCCAGGTCATCAGGCTTCTAAGCAAACAATTACTGAGCTCTCTCACCTACCGTTTTCCCCCCCACTTCGGACAGGTCCTCATATGTATGTAGCTCAGGCTTAGACATTCTATGTAGCCAAGGATGACCTTGAACTTCTGATCCTCCTGCTTCTACCTCTCAAGTCTGGAATTATGGGTGTGTGCCACCACACCAGGCTGGCTGGCTGGCTGGCTGGCTGGCTGGCTGGCTTCCTTCCTTCCTTCCTTCCTTCCTTCCTTCCTTTCTTTTTTTTTGCGATAGTATTTTGCTGTCTTGCTCAGGCCAACCTTAAACTCTTGGGTGTCCTCCTGCCTCAGTCTCCCGAGTGTTGGGATTATGAATCTCACAGATTGTGCAGCTGTGGTGCTCCTTTGTGACCCAGCAATGAAAGGGTTATCTCTGGACATGGAGGAAGGGACAGAAATCTGTTGCTCTCCACCTGTTGTGGATGTCCTGCTACATGGACTATTAAATGTGTCCGTTGTCACCATTGCCCATATGTGTGTACTTGAGTGTCACAGGGTCCATTTTATACAGGCATATTAGATTAAACAAATTTTCAAGGTCACTCAGCAGGCTCATGGTTTCCCTGCTTGAGAATCCAGGCTCCTCCCAGGACTTGGTCAGGCCTCCGCCTGCCTCATATATTCTCTGTGCTGCCAAGCATTTTGGTTGACTGCAACCTGCCCCTGTTTTGACATATTCCTCTGTACTCAAGGTGAGACTTAGGGTAGCCAAATGTCAGGGTTTAAGAACGGCGTCCTATTTACCCAAGCTTAAAATACAACACCAAGCAATGGGGTCTTTCTTCTGGTAAAGGTCTATTCCTCTGGTAAGTGTGTGTGTGTGTGTGTGTGTGTGTGTGTGTGTGTGTGTGTGCGCGCGCGCATTTCAAGTTCAACTTGTTCAAATAAAATTCCATCTACACAGAAGCATAGTGAGGTGATTATCCTGTCCTAAATACATCATTACTTTCCTTCAGTTATAACTGCTCTCCTTCCAGACTAATGGAGTCCGTTTTCTGCTTGTGCCTCACGGAGGGAGAGTGGGGTTGTGCAGGACGAGTGCAGAGCGTGATATTTAGTGCTGGTTTTGGACTTGAAGTCCAAAAATGTACTTACAAATAAAAACACACTTCTAAGGACCAACATCTCATACTTGAAAGTCACCTCCCGACTCTGTATCCGCCAAACTGCTGCATGAGGGCATGACCAGTCTTCTCTTCCACCAGGAAACCAGGATGTTCTCTGGGCTCCTTGCTGCTAAATTGCCATTCTGGAAGCCTTGAACACTGTGTCTAAGGCCATGTGGAAATAGTAGCTCTCAGTTTTGGTCTGTTAACACAGGGTCTCTATAGCCCAGGCTGGCCTCAGACTCGCTATGTGGAAGAGGCTAGTCTTGAACTCCTGATTCTCTTGCCTCTGCCTCCCAGGTGCTGAGATTAATGCCACCACAGCTACTGTAGTCTCCATTTGATTGGCCTGTGACATATCACAAACTAATAGCAAGCTTGCAAACGTTACTGAGTACCTACTGTGTGCCAGATGCTAGTCCAGGAGGAAGGAATTATCTGTATTTCAAGTTTAGTATACATTTTCACCTGATATCAATTGATTGATTGATTGATTGATTGATTGATTATTCTGGGAGTCAACAGGGTCTTCTTGCTCATGCTGGGTGAGTTCTATGAGTCAGATGTAGCTAGAGTTTTCCCACCTGGCCCACAGTCAGGACAAATCTCTGTTACCCGCCAGTCCCACAGCCACTCAGACCCAACCAAGTAAACAGAGAGAGACTTATATTGTTTAAACTGTTTGGCCCAATGGCTCAGGCTTCTAGCTATCTAGTTCTTACATCTTAAATTAATCCATTTCTATAAATCTCTACCTTGCCACATGGCTCGTGGCTTACTGGCATCTTCAGCAGTCAGACCCTTTTAGCATCCTCAAAGTTAGAGTAGTAGGGTATGATGCCCCACATGTAATCCCAGCACGTGGGAGGGCAGAGACAGGGTGACCAGGAGACCAAGATCATCCTCAGGTACATTGTGAGTTCAGGCTAGCTTGGGCTACATAAAACTCTGTCTCAACTGCCTCCACCCCTCAGAAAAAGAAAAAAACTCAAACAAAATTAAAAATGAATAAAAACAGAAGAAAAATTGTCAAAATGGGAGTATGTAATTATAAGTAATGACTCTTACAGTTGTAGACACAAGGGCTATCAGTGTGCTAATGTCTTGATCATTTGGTTTCATGTGTAAATAGTCACATGTAAAGCACACAGGAAGGATGAGTGATAGCAAATTCTAGGTTCAAAGAACTGTTTTGTTCTGTTTTGGTAGGGGAGGAATATCCCACTGAGTCACCCAGGCTAATCCGGAGCTCCTGGGCTCAGTCCCATTTCCTATCTGAGCCTTCTAAGTACCTGGACAAAAGGATTCATGCCATCACACCCAGCTTGAGGAAATCCCTAATTGAGTAAAAAGTGAAAACTCCTAAGGGTGAGGAAGGCAGTGTCTTGGTGCAATTGACATACTTTTTCTTTCTTAGGTAAAATAATGACTCCAAAAATTTGCTGACATGTTGTATAACACAGTGACTACATTGCATTGTGTTCTGAAATTGCCAAGAGAGTAGATGTTCATACCACAAAAATGATTAAGTATATGAGGTAATACATATGTTAATTAGCTCACTTGAGTGTCTACATATTTCAAGTCCAATTTTGTTTTTGAGAAGAGTCTTAACTATATAACCAGAGTGGGCCTGGAACTGTATAACCCAGGTTGGCCTTAGACTTGTAGTAATCGTCCTGCCTTAGCTTCTTGAGTGCCAGGATTACCATTGTGCACCACTGTACCTGGATGAAAATGTATAATTATTTGTCAGCTAAAATAAGAAATGTCATGATCCTGTCAGGTAAGCTGAGGCATGAGGATTACAGTATGGTCAAGGCCAGCCTTGGCTACATAGTCAAACCCTATTTATTTTTGTTTTTGTTTTTATTTATTTATTTTATTTATTTTTTATTTTTTTCGAGACAGGGTTTCTCCGTGTAGTTTTGATGCCTGTCCTGGATCTCACTCTGTAGACCAGGCTGGCCTCAAACTCACAGAGATCCTCCTGGCTCTGCCTCCGAGTGCTGGGATTAAAGGCGTGTGCCACCGCCACCCAGCTCAAACCCTATTTCAAAACAAACAAATAAAAAACAAAGTTACAAGATAAAATCACTAAATAAGTTTTAAAAAAATAGGAAAGGATGTAACTGAGTTGGTCGAGTGCTTGCCTACCATTCAGGAAGCTGGAGGAATCAGTCCCCAGTCCTGTGAAAACCGGGTGTGCTATAGCGTTCCTGTAATCCTAGGCAGGAGGAGAGCAGGCTCAAGGTCATCCCTGGTGACAGAGTGATATTTAAGCCAGTTTGTGGTAAATGAGAGCCTGTCGAAAGAAAGAAAGAAGGAAAAAAAAGAAAGTAAGAAAAGGAAGGAAGGAGAAAGAATGAGAAAGAAAGAATGAAAGAGAAAGAGAGGAAGAAAGAAGGAAAGACAGAAAGGAAAAAAGAAAGAAGAAAGAAAACGTCTTAGTTACTTTTGTAATACTGTGATAAAACACCATGAGTGAGGCAAGTTATAAAGTGTTTAATTTGGGGGCTTACCGTTTCAGAGGGTTAGAATCTATGGTTATCATGGGAGGACCCTGATAATAGACAGGCAAGCAAGGCCCTGGAGCAGAAGTTAAGAAGTCTCATCTTGATCCACAAGCACAAGACAGAACTGGGAATGGTGTGGGCTTTTGTGCCTCCTTCAACAAGTCCACATGTCCTAATCCTTCCCAAACACTTCCATTAACCAGGGACCAACTATTCAAACATTTGAGCCTATAGGGACCAACCTCATTCAAGACACCAAAAGAGCAAAAATCTATTGGAATCCTGCATTTGCTAAGATATGACATCTGAGACAATGGAGCATGGGAAGGTAAAAGGGAGATAGCATTTGAACCCAGGACACATGGCAGGACAAAACTTCTAATTAGAGAGAGATGCACACAGGCAAGAAAGAATACACCTGCCTTTGGGGGAAGAATACTTTGCTCCCAGGCCAGTGACAGAGAACCACGTGTTCTTGGATACACAATGAAAAGTCTTGTTCTGTTGGGGGAGGAATATACTTGGGGCTGTGCAGTAGAATGGTGTCAGCCTGTGTGGTAAAGGAAGGGCATGGGGATGAGAACTGAGAGGGTACATAGTGTTCCAACAGAGAAGAGCTTATGGGGCTGGGGGCGGAGTGCTTGCCTAGCATTCACAAAGTCCTGGGTTTGAACCCCAGCATAGCATAAACCAGATGTGGTGGTGCACAGCTGTAATCCCAGCATTCAGGGAAGGGAAGCAGGAGAATCAGAAGCTCAAGGATATACCTTGAGCTCCAAGCCTGCCTGACATACATGACTCCCTGTCCAGAGAGGGGATGGGTGGGGAGATGGAAGAAAAGAAGGAAAAGAAAGAAGTGAAGTCAAGTCTAAAGGCAGTAACCTGCGTGGACTCCAAAAGGTTAACCAGGCTGGTGATGGGCAGTTGAGTGCAGGGAAGTGGAGGGAAGGGCTGGGCTGGCTGTCAGCTCTCCTCTCCTTCCTCTGGTCATACTTCTATCATTCACACTGTTGCAATACCTGAGCCTCCCTGTAGCCTACATCTCCAGTCTGGGTACCAGAGGGACAAGCCACTATGCCGACTGCTGAGGCAGAACTTTTGGTAGCAAACTCTCCCCACACCGTCCAAGTGCAGAAAGGAGGAGTAGAACAGAAGTTCTCAACCTGTGGGCGGGAATGGGGGGGTGGGGGGGTGGAAGGACCCTTTCACAGGGGTCACATATCAGATATCCTGTACTTCAGAGATTTACTTTACAATTCATAACAGAAGCACAGTTACAGTTATGAAGTAGCAATAAAATAACTTTATGGTTGCAGGTCCTCACAACATCAGAAAGGTTGAGAACGACTAGAGTAGAAGATGTTGTCGTCATTCAGTAAATGGTGCCATCCCACCTGGAAGTGACAGTCACACGCTGCTTCCTTGATCTAAGCTCTTGCTCATGGATTTAAGGATTCGATTCTTTATATAACACAGCTACTCTCAGCCAGAAATATATAGTGAGGCTCTATCACACACACACACACACACACACACACACACACACACACACACACACGTTCACAGAGGTATTTAAATGTAGCAAATGAAACCATATTAGGAATAACTATATAACCACTAACCACTTTATAGTTTGCAGATAGAAAGTTCTTTCCTGTATATTTTGTAAAAATAAAATTTTAATAAACAGATTTTACTGTGAAATATTTAAAGTTGATATGTGTAAGAGAAAATCTACCACAAATTAAAGGGAAGAAACCAAACACAGGGAAAATACTTGCAGCATGATAGATGAAAACTTTTTTGCTTCAAAATGCCAAGAAAAATTTAATGTCAAAGTGGTAAGAATATGTGAACTACAAAAATGTGGATTACAGAAACCACAGAATATGTGAATTACAGAAAGAAAAAAAAGAAAAAAAGGAAGGAAGGAAGGAAGAAAGAAAGAAAGGAAGGAAGGAAGGAAGGAAGGAAGGAAGGAAGGAAGGAAGGAAG
>CABHPR010108926.1:0-35352 GCA_902168415.1 Peromyscus melanophrys
AGGAGAGAGAGAGAGAGAGAGAGAGAGAGAGCACTTGGAAGGTTTTAGGACCACAGCTGCATGGGCTGCTGCCCCAGCCAGTGGGTTCTGGAGAACTTCTGCAGAGAGACCTGCCCATCTGGCCACTCCTCCCTCCCACAAATCTCAAACCTGCTAGAAGGGGCTAAATGAACATCTCTCCCTCCAGAACAATGAGTGGTGAAGACATGGGACCTCAGGGCACATTCCAGAAGGGCATTTCCTCAGGGCAGCAGGATACAATCACTCTCCAAATTGCCAGGCCAGCTGGGAGAGAGCTGCCTGAGCTTCTGTCACTTACAGGGTCCCCTGAACTTCATGGATGCTGACTGTATCTGGAGGAACCAACAGCTCTACAATGCACCTTTCCACTGAACCCCATGCCCATTGGCATTCACCAAGATGAGACTCTGCAGATTGAGAAACGCATGCAAAGGTACAAGGCTAAGAGCGAGGTCCAAACTCCGGTCCTTCAGAGCCTACTTGCTCCATGACTCTGGCTCTGCTCTCGGAGCCTGGGTTTCTTTGTCTGTGCCATCGAACGAACACTGCATTTGTTTCAAGGTCTGCTGAAAACAATTCAGAGAAGCATCAGGTAACTGGCACAGGACTCACTCTGTGAGTGAGTCTGGGAAAGGATGGTCTGGCAGGCTCAGGTCAGGTCCTGAGCCAAATATGGTGACCTATCTATCTATGCAGAGGGTGCCTTATATCGCAATGGGGCTGGAACAGAATACACATCACTAATGTTTCTGGGACAGACTGAAAACACTGAACCTGCCATGACGGAGAAGATGATATAAGGCCAGAACACTCTCCCATGGGGCTTGTAATAAGCAATAAACCTTTCTCCTTAAGCCCAGCAGAAAAAGGGAAAGAATCCAAGACAGACCCTGCTTCCCAAAGCAATCAGTGTGTTCCAGCACTGGATCTGCTCAGGTAGCCCAGCCACAGTGGAGGACATGCTTGCTTGCTTTTTTTTTTTTTTTTTTTTTTTTTTAAGGAAAGAGAGAAGCAGTCTGTGGCTTAGCTGGAACCAGGGGCCTCTCCACTTATGTGCTTATTTGGATGGAAAATTTGGATCAAAGCTGCCAGGCCCTTGCAGGCCACCTCTTGAGAGAGCTTAGCGCTTAAGTGATCAAATGACTTCCAGAGGTGAAATCCCCAATTGGCGGATGATGAGCGCCAAGTGCTTCCCGCAGTCAGCCAGCAAAAGGACTGGAAGATGGGAAGTAGGATTCAGCGTTGCGAGGAGCACAGCCCCTGTTTCATTCAGGAAGCACTTGAAAGTCATCCAGGGCACTGAAGAAGACAATGTGGGGAAACAAGAGGCTGAGATTCAGCTGAAAGGACATGTGCTTAGATCCTGGAGTCTGAGTCTTGAATTCTAACCCTGTCACCTTGCGGTAGAATGAGCCTGGGAGAGTCAGAACAATCCTTGGCAAAGAGAGTAGAGATTATTATTCAGGGAGTAATGGCCACATACTGTGTATGACAGGGTCCCACTTGAGCAGATCATGGACACATGGCTTCTCTTCTCAACTCCGTTCTGTAGATCAGTCATACTCTACAGGCAGGAGGGTGAAGCAAGTGCATCTGCTGGTGCTGATTTTATGTATTTATATTCTACCAAGAGTTTTATGTATGAAAAGGAGGAAATTCTGCCACAAAGGATGCTGATTTCCAAATCTTCCTTTGACCATTTGCCAGTTGTCAGCTCCTCCTGTATGCAAGTTAGCTACACCTGATTCAGCCTAGATGGGGAGCGTTCTCATTCAGAAATATTGACAATGATGCAACACATGCTGGAATGAGCCATACACAGGTTTGTAAAAACCATTTTAAAAAATAGAAAGCTTAGCCGGGCAGTGGTGGTGCACGCCTTTAATCCCAGCACTCGGGAGGCAGAGGCAGGTGGATCTCTGTGAGTTCGAGGCTAGCCTGGTCTACAAAGTGAGTTCCAGGAAAGTCACAGAGCTACACAGAGAAACCCTGTCTCAAAAAACCAAAAAAAAAAAAAATAGAAAGTTTGCAGAAGTATATCATCATTATTTTTTTAAATAATAGACACTTTCCAGGATTTACTCGATTGCTTTCTCCCTAGTAATGATGACAGTATCAGCTAGGGGTAGAACTTCCTGACCTGTTGCATGCTGGCATTTTGAGAGGCTTAATCTTGTGCAGGTCTTGAACTTTAGATATGGGCTTGAGTTGCATTCTCAGGAGGTAAATTTATTTCCAAGTTGTTATTGTCTTCCAAGTCCTCAAAACATCATTGATTCAATCCTGTAGTGACTTGTATAAATCTTCTTGAGGGGGAATTAGATGTGGCTGCACACTCAAAGGGCTCACCACATTCAGAGCTAGATAAAGTCCTCCACAACATTGATGATACATCTTATACCAACATTTGTAAGGGCTCAGAGGACAGAAGTGAGAGATTCTTCTGAGCTAGAAAAAAGTAGGGGAAACCCAGGAAGAGGAGCTGAAGTTGCAACCCTGAATCATCTGACTATGGAAGGCTTTGTGCTGTGACCTGTTTTTATCATGTTTAGACTTTGAGTTCAGGCAACTGTCACTTAACTTAGAGTGCTAACCAACAGCAAAGAACAAGTGATTTGTTCTTGTGATAACACAATAAATACAGAACCATATGCTGTGTTTTCAGTTGCCAAGATTCTTAATTGTGTTCTTTCTGTTCTTTATAATGGCAGGAGCCATTGTGAGTTTTTTAGATCATTGGGTAGGTATTGTTTTTTATCAGGTACCGGCAACAGCTGGCATTTGCTAATGTTTACTTCTTGCCAACCACAGTGTCCAACATTTTATATGCCTCCCATCACTCAGTCCCTACAATGATGCTCTGAGGTGGATGCCATTATGAGCCTGATTTTGCATATGAGGCAACTTTCCCAAAACTACATAGCTGACCAGTGGTAGAATCTAGAGTTGAACCCAGGTACTCTAGCATCAGAGCCAACGTGCCAAAGATGTTTCAGAATTCACATTTCATGAGTTCTTTGTCCTTAAGTAGGTCTTACTAAACAAAATGAAGACCAATATTCTTTAAAAGACAGATAAGCAAGAAGGATATAGTAAGGAACAGTAGGATGCTGATCAAAGATTTATAGTACTAATAGTAGGGGTAGTAGAGGACATGTTTAAGAAACACCAGGATTCTGATTTTTTTTAAAAAAAAAAATTACACTAATAATAGTGGGAATAGTGATCATTCTTTTAATAGCATGGTTAAATGTATATGTAACAAATCATTCTCCAGGGTCTAGATGGATGAGTCCTCCTGATCCTTCCCTCCACACAGCCTCCCAAACCCCTATATCTATCCTGGGACCCCAAACTCAGTGCCCTGGCCTTTTATGGACACCCATGCCTGTCCCCAACCTACAGGAATCTCCCAAGCCACATCCAATGGCTCCACCCAGACAGATCCTGCAGACTCTTCTCTAGGGTCTAGCCTGATGGTTCTGCCTGACCCTCCCCTCCTCACACTTGCTGTAACCCCACCTGCTGTAGCCCCCAGATTTACCCCTAAACTCTAAGTTTTGACCAGGAAGCACATCTGCATGCCAATCCCATCTCCTGTATATATCTGTCTTCATCACACCTAATCCATATCCAAACTCTAGATCCAACACAATCTGTGCATCCTCTCTTTTCTGCTCCAACTTGCTCCGTCCATATCAGACACAGACCCAAGAAAAGAAGTACACATGCCAAAAGCTCACCATCAAAGTACAAATGATATGAAATATCAAGGCAGCATGCTCTCCCACAAGCCAACCAGTCATATAGAACTGTCTGCCAATGAGAATTATCTGGGTGAACCCCAGGACACAGAATCTAAAAGAACAATCACAACCTTCATAAAAGAATTCAAGGAGCTTAAAGAAGTCACAAAGAAACAGCTCAGTGATCTTAAAGAGAATGAACTTGAAGATAACGAACACCTAGGCGATGTTCAAGAGAATACAAACATAAGGCTGATGGAAATGAGGAAGACTATTTGGGATTTGAAAAATGGAATTTAATAAAGAAATACAAACATTTGTAGAGAACTAAGGCGGAAATGAAGGTGGAATTGAAGAACCCAATACACAACTAGAAAATTCAAAGGAAAGCCTTACAGTAGAATACATCAAGGAGAGAATAGACTATCAGGACTTGAAGATAAACTAAAGGACTAGAGGACATAAGAAAAGGTACAAAATATTAAAACACAGGAAAGGAATGCACAAGGAATGTGGAACACCATAAAAAGACCAAATCTTTGAATTATAGGAACACATGAGGAAGAAGAAACCCAGGGCAATGGCATAGATCAGATCTTCAAAAAGATCAGAGAAGAAAACTCTCAGAAACTAAGGAACAGTACATCCACACAGATACAAAAAGCACACTGAACATCAAAGAGACAAGACCAGAAAAGAAAATCCTCAAGGTATATCATAGTTAAAACACTGAGTCTACAGGACAAAGAAAGACTATTGAGAGCTGCCAGAGAACAAATACAAGTCACATATGAAGAAAAACCCACCAAATAACGCTGATTTCTCAATGGAAACCCTGAAAGTCAGAAGAACCAGAGCAAAGCATTCCAAGTCTAAAAGACTGACAGCCAACCTAGACTAATACACTCCGCAAAACTACCTGCAGGAGTTGAAAAGAAGAAAGAAAAACTTCCCATGATATAAACAGCCTAAAAACTTATATACAACAGAGCAGACCTAAAGAAAATACAGAAAGCAATATTTCAGGCTGAAGAGAGAAATGAATATAGCCAAGATCCTGTACAAAAATATGAAGAAATAATTCTGAAAACACAGAGTACCACCAAGAACACAAATAACAACACCAAAAATCAACACACACATTTTGACAAATTTAAGTGCCAATAGCCTCAGTTTTCCAAACAAAGACACAGGCTCATTAAGTGGGTCAAGAAAAATCCATCTATATGTCATCTACAAGAAATACATCTTAGCATAGCAACCTTAGAATTAAAGGATGGACAAAATACTCCAATCAAATGAGACCAGGAAACAAGCAGGTGTTGCTAGCTATCCCATTATCTGACAAAATAGATCTGAAACTAAAACTAATTAGAAGAGGGATTTTGGTTTTGGTTTTGGTTTTGGTTTTATGGTTTTGTTTTGTTTTTGTTGTTGTTGTTGCTGCTGTTTTGTTGTTTTTTGTTGTTGGTTTTTTTTTTTTTTTTTTTTTTTTGTTTTTTTAAGCCAGGGTTTTTCTGTGTAGCTTTGGTGCCTGTCCTGGAACTCACTCTGTAGACCAGGCTGGCCTCGAACTCAGAGAGATCTGCCTGACTCTGCCTCCCGAGTGCTGGGATTAAAGGCATGAGCCACCACCACCCGGCTAGAAGAGATTTTTTTTTAAAGGATGCTTCATTCTAATCAAGAGAACAATTATCCAAAATCATGAATGGGATTATGTTGAATCTGAAGATTGATATGACCATCTTTATAATATTGGTTCTGTCGATCTGTGAGCATGGAAAATCTTTCCATCTTCTAGTATCTTTAATTTCTTTCTTTTAGTGTCTTAAAGTTCTCATTGCATAGATCACTTATCTCCTTGATTATGTTTATTTCTTGGTATTTCAGCTCTCTTGAAACTATTGTGAATGGAACTTTTCTTGATTTCTTAGCAAGTTCAGTATTTGTATATAAAAAGACCCATTTGTTTCTTTATTTATTGTGTATCCCTACTTTGCTGAAAGCATTTACTAGATTCATGAATTTTCTGGTGACCTTTCATATTGACTTTTAAGCACAGAATCATGGTACTCTGTGACTCCTTTCTTCCTTCCTTTTCTTCCCTTTCATCTCTTCTCCATCTTCCTGCTCTAAGATTTCAGACACTACATTGAAGTAGGAAGAGGGGCACCTCTGTCTATACTTGTTCTAGATCAGCAGTTCTCAGTCTGTGGGTTGGGGACCCTCTGGAGACTAGGTGATACTTTCACAGGAGTCATATATCAGATATCTTGTGTATCAGATATTTACATTATGATTCAAAAAGTAGCAAAATTGCAACTACAAAGTATCAACAGAACTAATTTTATGGTTGGGAGTCACCACAACGTGAGGAACTGTACTAAAGGGTTGCAGCATTAAGAAGGTTGAGAACCACTCTTTGCTAGAGAAAATGCCCAGTTTTTCTTTGGTTGTTTTTCTGGTTGTCTAGATTACTGATTTTTTTCCTCTCATCTACATCTATTAGTAAAAAGTTTGCTGATTTCCTATATTAGATATGATTTATTCCTTTCTAGCTCTCTTTCATCCATTTATTCTTCTAATGAAACTAGATTTTCCTGTGCTTTTGTAATTGATTCTATTTTCCTCCTTTGTGTACAGTGCTTTGAGCATCTTCTTCAATGCTAGTTTAGCATAAACTGTCTTAGTTTGTGCTTGTCTTGAAATGTCCTTATTTCTCCATCCACTTTAAAATACAGCTTTGTTGGATTTAGCAATCTTTGGTCGGCAGCTATTTACCATCAGGGTTTGAAAAATATTGTGCCATGTGGCCCTAGCTATTATGGTTGCTATGGATAATTCTGGTGTTATACTTTTTAATAGTGTGTCTTTGCTCTGTATCTTTGACACCATTCTTCTTTAGTCATGTCTCTTTGGGGTTCTAAATATCTCTTGCATTTGAATATGCATGCCTTTCTCTACAACTTGAAATTTTCTACTACGAATTTATTCAGCAGATTCTCTGGCTGAGTCACAGCTTGTATCCCAGGGCTTTTGGGTGTGAGGTTATGCAACTTTCCTCTTACTGTTGTTCTACCATGTTATTTCCCCAGTCTTACTCTCCATCCCTGGAGTTATTTCCAACTGGTACCATCTCATGGTATTGCTTTCCTGTGTTTTTCATTTGTTCACTGAGCTTTTTCAATGTTTCTAGTTTTCTCTTTTCAAAATTAGATTTTTCCTGTTGAGTTTTTCTTCCACTTACTTACTTTTTTAGCCATATTGCATGATGTCTCATCTCTTTTACTTTATGCAACTTTCCTCTCCAGGTCCTGAATTGAATTCATCTACTCATTTGTATCCTTTTTGATGATGTTGAACATTTTTCCTAGTAACCTTCTGAAACCTTCATCCAGCACTTCACCTGTTTCAGTATTTATTATATATACAGTGTTTGGCCTGCGTGCCAGAAGAGGGCACCAGATCTCATTATAGATGGTTGCAAGCCACCATGTGGATTCTAAGAACTAAACCCAAGTTCTCTGCAAAAAAACAAGTGCTCCTAACCACTGAGCCATCTTTCCAGCCCATTTCTTTGAATTTGGGAGCTGAAAAGTGTGGTCTTTGGGAGAACTCATGGTACCTTTCTTTCTCATAGTTCTTGTGTTTCTGTGATGGCATTTTGTGGATTCATTTTGAATCATCTTCCAGCTTTCTTTGGGAATATTATCAATCAGTCAATTATCAATTATCAATTGAGGGTTCGATCCCCAATACCACCAAGTGATGATAAAAACAAACTTGTTTATAGCTACAATATCAAACCACATAAAATATAGAAATGCACTTAAAACCATTTAAAGGCCGTTATACATCACCACTGACCGTAGACCAGAAAATTGAAAAAAATAATGTGGAATGTGCTTTGAGGTTAAAAATTACATAGCATAAAGTTGAAATAGCAAATGAATGATACACTGAAAAGAGGCAAGGGGAAAACAAAGGAAAAGCAGGTTTTAAATGTTTCAACAAAACCTATAGCAGGATTTGTACCTTGTGAGGGCTGTTACCTAAAGGGAGGGCTCTAGTCTCTTCTCACCAGGGCCACATAGCTTAACCATATTCAAGCTAGCTTCTTTCCTGTGAGTCGTCCATCTTTTCCTCTGTACCTCTCAGGAATCCTACCACGACCGTATGGGTTTCTGATGATCTGCTTCTCTTTGGGCAGAGTCTACTTTTTTCTTATCCTAACCCTTCTTTATCAGGTTGCACAGATGCAGCTTCTCACCCACCATCTTACCCAGAAGTGCCTCTCCCTCAGCTGCAGGGTCATGTTTTGGACACCATTCTAGCTCTATCCTCAATCAAAATATTTCCCACTCCCTTCCCCTCTCAGTTCCCTTTAATGTGATGTTTAGTTATATATCTCCATTCTTATTAAGAATAATGAAGATACCGTTATCTATCATGTAACTATGCCATGTGCTAAAACAAAAAATCAGTACAGAAAAATACAAAAGGTATTGGTGTTCAATTCAGTACAAAGATAGACTTGCAAACGTCTGAAGCTGTCAACAGAAGGATTGTTGTGAGAGGTAATGAGACCCTTACACAAGAGGCGTTCAAAGAGAGTCACAAACATCTGCTGGGGAAGCACTGTAGGGCTTCCTACAATAAAAGCTAGATGTGGGGCTTGCGGTTCGGTTCAGTGGTAGAGCACATTTGTTGAATGTTCAAGGGCCTGAGTTCAATCTCTAGTTCTATCAAAAATTAAAGTCAGATATGAAGTTAGGCTGAGTACTGGATGGCACCTCTGGATTCTTTCTGACATAATATTCTATGTACTCAGGTACCTAAGTCCCTCTTTGAATTTACAATGCTATGCATCTACCTAGGAAGGCAGGGGGTGTCTAAGAAATCCCAAATTGCAGGATCCTGAGCTTTGACAATTCCATGATCACTGAACATTGCCTTCTTCTGTCGGTGCCTTAGGCCTAGCTGACCCACATTCAGGACACACTCCTCAGGCTTGCTCCACAGCAATATCAAGTATGCAGTCTCTTAATTCAATATTTGGCAGACAATGGAGGTAGTTCATTGGCTCCATTGTCCTGCCTATGTGTAGGTAGGCAAAGGAGAAAGGAATTTCCATCCAGAGCAAATGATGTCGAGTTCTACATGGCAAGGTGGGCAACATTTCAGACTCGACAGCAGGCTGATTCTAACTAGATGTCAGAAAGGTTAGATATTACTGTAACCCCCCAACCACTCTACAGCCCCCAATCTGGTCAGGTTCTGTACCCTGAACACAAGGTACTTGCTTCTGACACCCTGGTACACCTGTGGTTCTGTCACCCACAGAGCCCTCGGCCTAGAGAAAACTCAGTCACTTTCTGAAGTTGCTGGGACACACCATCTCACAGGGATCTCAGCAACCTGAGATTGGACACTATAACAACACCATTGCTGTCATTATTAAAGTCAAACTATATACCAGGGAATATGATAGGTACTTTATATATAATGTGTCAATTTATAAGACAAACATGAACAGAAGGAACAATCGATGTCCCCAATATGAAGACAAAGAAACTGAGACTTTGCACTAATACTAAGATAATATATGACCAACCTAGGTCTTCCTGGTTCCAAATCCCATGTTGTTTTAACTAAAAAAAAAAAAAAAGGAACATGTATTTTTGTTCTTGTGTGTTTCCTTGCCCTTTGGAAAGAGTACAAGTTCCCTGAGATCTGGGACTCTATCAGATAACCTCATGTACCCAAAGAGCTTAAAATAGGACATGGGTGACAAGGCCTCATCCTAGAAGTTTTTCTTTGTACTTGATCACTGCAAATTCCGTTTATGTCATGTGCAACCAAAAGAGTTCTAGAAGATACAATGTGTAACATTATCTAATCATAAATCTCTAAGGAAGAGGGGGTTTCAAAAGGCCTTATTACCGTAAGACTTCATTCTGGGCATCCTCTTGGAAGATAGTGGCACAATACAGTGATCATATGAAGCTCTGAGTAGATGTATTTTGTTGACATGGGCATAGCCATGTCAGGGTCTCCAGTGCCTCAGACCCATGTGAATGGCAAAGCCTTCCTCCGGTCCAAATATGGATGTCTGACTGACAAATGGCTGACTTCCAGCTAAAATCGGTGTATACACAAACTTCTACCACAGCTTCCTCCTCCCAGAGGGATGACTGCAAACCTGAAACTGCTCCCCTACAGAGACCTCCTACAGAGATTAGCTAAATCACCTGCTCCCTCCTCCTCCAGCTGTGTACAATAAACCTGCCTCCTCAATCTTTACTCCTCACTCATAACTCCACTTACAGGCTGCTGGTGTATCTCCATCAGAGAGCACATCCCACCCAACACCAGTTTTTCTGTATGTGTGTTTGTCTCTGTCCTTTCTTCGTTCCATTATTTCCCTAGTCTAGTCAAGTCCAAAGCTGTGCAGGTTGTGGCAATCCAGTTTTGAGTGACTGGGAGGAAGATAAAGCTTCCTCCAGTTCTTGAGATGTGTACTGACAATGTGTGTCATGCAAGAATTCCCACAACAGTGGCCATAATTCTCATGCTATTCCAACTATGAGCCTGTTCACCTAGCCAGAGGATTTCATTCTTCACATTGTTTCCTGCTGTCCTGGGCCAACCGTGCCTGTGTTTGTTCCACACTAATCCTGTCCCTTGATTTAATTAAGACTCTTGAAATGTTTCCTATGAGATACACATAAACCACAGAGAACTGTAACTGATATATGTAGAGTCCAGGGAGAGGCACAAATAGGGATTATAGTGGAAAGATCTTGGAGGCACCTGGGAGAAAGTTCACAAAATCTGAAGTTGCTTCAGGATATAGAAATATATAATGGGAATTCAGCTAACTATGACCAAAGCTATTACCTGGAAAGTCAAGGACTTTCCAGAGGAAGCCAAGACTCAAGAAGTATTGGTTTTATTTGGCTTTTTAAATATAACAGCTGTTTTCTGCTATGAATTTCATGTGTACTATCATAGCTTCCTCAATTGATTCTTTTTCCTAAGAATTTCTAAACAGTGTAGATTGATCATTTCTTGGGCATAATACAATTGAGGTATTTGGATACAGTTACACAGGAAAGGCTTCCTGGTCCAGGCTTTCTGCTTCTTCTTTTTAGCATTAGAATCAGATGTCTGCCTTCTGCAATTATCTCCTTTAGCAAGCATCCAAAGGCAGGGTCAGCTCCAGACAAAAGCATCCAAGGACAAACGGGAGACAGAATAAGCTTTCCAGACCACCCGCTGGTCTCCTGAATTAAGGTAAATATCCATAGAGAGACACCACCTAGGCCAGGTGGACATCAGGTACATAGCTTTGCTTCTTGTGCAAATTAAGTCAGGACTCCACCTTTCTCTCACAGCCTAAGTGGCACCTCTAGACTTTCCCTCGAGTGAGCAACTTGCTTAGAACAAAGGAACTTTTACATACCAGGTGATTCTAGTTACGACTCAAGTTTCCTAGCTCTGAGCAGACTAACCCCACCAGACCAGAAAGTGGCAGGGCCAGAGGATTGCTGATTGTAGGTGTATAGAGAGACAGGTCATGGGGAGAGGAAAGGAAGGAATATGGAGAAAGGAATGAAGACGAAGATGAGAATGAGATGGAAAGAACTTAAATAAAACTATGAGCAGACAGGAGGAGAAGGGACAGAGAGGAGCTAAGTATGAGAAGAGAATTGAAGCTGTGTAGATAGAATTTTGTCTTAGAAGAATAAAGTGAGTGGATTAAAGAGTTTCATGTAAGTAGATTCATTTGCTATCCCTCAGATTACTATTCCCCACCATCGTAACATCTTCCCCAGGACTCATGGAGAAATCTCAGGGCAGGCACCTGAGGGGCTTTCTATATGAAGTCTCCAAAGGCCTTAAGAGAAAAAGACTAAAGACCCTAGAAGAAAAAGATCTACCTTCAACTATGCAACATCAACTACCCACTCTCCAACCTGCTGACTTAACCATATTTCAAACCTCCATTGCTTAATCTATGTATAAAACACACACACACACACACACACACACACACACACACACACACACACACACGCACACACACACACACACAATTTCTCTTGTATCACTCCCACTAATGCAGGAATTCATAACTGTTCTGCCCAGATTAGGACCCCCAAAGAAACCACTGGAGACTGAAGATGTCCAGAATGCAATAGCAAGGTTTATTTGACTCAGCGCAAGTGCGCGCGTAGTTCAAGCTATTAGGGGACCCTCGTCCACCACACCGGAAGCAGCGAGGCAGGGAGGAGAGTTCCTCTTTCTTGGGGAAGTTAGTTTTTATAGGCAAAAACCACAAAATTCCTTAGAGGGGAGGGGGTTAGTACAGGTCCATCCTTGATTGGTCTAGTTTTTCCCAGGCCTGGACTTTGTCTTATTCTAGCTTATCTGTTTGCCCTGTCAGGAGTTTTACAACCCATCTCTGGGGTCTGGTCATGTTATCTCCAGAGAGGGGCATCTCATGGTTAACTGGTCACCACCAGAAGTCCTGACTTTGTTCTTTTGAAAACACCTGACTTCACCCTCTACAGGAAGTGGGTACTGACTCAGTTCTGTTTATTTTTAAGATATCTCTTCCTTCAGCTCTTTTGGGTTTCTGGGGGAACTGTGTCTGGGCCTTTAGTGGGGGTCTTTCAATAACCTAGTGAGAAAGACAAGTTTATGACTTTTCCCCTTCTCAAACTCACATGCACAGGAAAGCATAGACAGTGAGGGAAAAGGGAGTCCTCTCTCCTGCCTTTGTAAGATGTCTTTGGTATATCTGTGCTGTGTGTATTTTTCTGAGAAAAGTATTAAGGAATTTTGGAAATTCCCAAATTTCAAGGACCCCTAAATTTCCTAGTCTTGAGCAGTCCAGTCAGCTCTGACATTCTGTTATCTAATACAGACTTAACATGCTTCTGTGGTTTGTTTTGCATTCATCAACCAAGGACATGGAAAGTTTTTGGTACTCATTCCAAACAAAACCAAGGAGGACATATGAAAAGAATCCTGAGTCTGGAATCTAACATTGGCGGGTCCAAAGTCAGTTCAGTGATCTCTCTGAATCTTAATTTGTCTTCCCTGCAATGTAAAAGTCAGAATTCTACCCTCACAAAGATGTTATAGACCCTCACTGAGATAACAACTATCAGCCTGGCCAGCACAGGTCCTAACTAACAAAGGAGCCCACTCAGTGTCCACTAGTTCATAAGTGCAGTCAAGACTGGAGAGACACCATCCTTAGCTTATAGGACTTCAGACAAGGCAATCTGGAGAGGCTGTGGTCTACTCAGTCATGGACACCCTGGACTTCTGATTAGGTTTGGTTTGAATTCATAAGGAAGAAAACATAATCCATCTGCCTCTCTGTATCCCCAACAAATACTTTACTTTTGCAGAGGCAGCTTCGCTGTACCTGTCTGTTAAGTCACTAATAATCCTTCTTCCCTGGAAGAACTGCCATCATGCCAAGACACAAGGTTCTCAACAATGCCTTCCTCTCTCCTTTCTCCAACCAAAAGGCAGAAGAGAGTAACAGCTTAGAGTCTGTTTCATAGAGACAGCTGAGCCTGATAGCAACTTGATCTTAAGGTCATTCTTCTCCATACAAAATGAGGTTGAGGAGCTGGAGAGGTGGCTCAATGGTTAAGACCACATATATCTGGCTCTCATCCCCAACTCCACACTGGACACTTTAAGTCCTAGAGGTGAAGTGGCGGTAGGCTAGGAAGCAGCAGGAGAGTCATACACACTAATGCCTTCCACTTCATCTTTCTTACCAAAAGAAGCCAGAAAGTTTAGACAGCTGCCAAGAAACTTGGCAAGACCTTCCTGGTCAGAGGTCAGAGGTCAGAAGAAAGCATGGGAATTCTATCTCTAATTATGTCCTGTTTAACTTGGCCCTTCCTGTAGCTGGCAAAGCCAACCACCAGCAGAGTTCTTGCCCTTGGGTGGCCATTAGCAAGGCTAACTTCTAATTTCGGCTGATTATTTTGGAGACGTTGCCCAGTCTTTCTATTCCCATCTTCCCATTTATTTGTCTGGGATAATAATAGTTTCCTCTCTTTGGGGAAAATTTCAAAGGCATTTTTTTTAACAGGGTAACATCATTTGTTCCTCACAATTCTCTTTGTTTGACTAGGCAGGAAATGGTTTGCAGCCACTGGCCACTAAGCACTCATCAAACTGGCAATTAGTAAAAACTGAACTGTCAAATACATTTCAAGACTGAGTCTCTGTTTCTTGAAAAAGCCTGTACCTGGGTGTGTTTCAGTTGATGATCAGGCATTGTCTTGCTATGGGAGGGTTTGAATAGAAAGAGCCCAGAGGACTGAGAGGCCAGGAGGCCAGGAGACTGGAGGCCTTTACAGGGTCATTCAGCCAACATAGATTTGGTCTTCAACCAAAATATAAGCAAGATAGATTAATAGACATTAGGGTTATGATCAGTGGCTCCTTAAATCCACCCATAAAAATAAGAAAAGGAGCAATATAATTGGGGCATAAGCCCAGATAACCTGTTGAGAAAAGTTGGTACAGCTACATACCCATGTACTTTACCATGGATTATAACCAAATAAAGTTAGTGGGTCTGTTTGTCTAGGTTATTAATTTTGTTCCTTTCCTTCAACATATTTCCCCATACATTCAGAACACATGATTTGTCCATCTTCTAAAGACATCTTCCAATTACTGTTAGAAAGGCAATAAATAAAGCTAATGACCAAAGCAATGAATTACATTACCACTAGAGGTCCTAGATTAAATAGCTAATTTGTTAGCAAATTCAGGTAAAACTTGTGACCATTTTGTCCAGTCTGGCCCACTGCTTTGAAATTGTATTCTCTTTAAAAAATGATGGGTCATTTATCCTGATCTTAGCATTTCAAAACACAAGATACTGTGGGGTACCAAATTTAACACTCCTCATTCCGTTAATCTCTGGGTATTTCCTGGACATGACCATAACTGTCACACTCATATTTCAGACAAGTTCTTCCAGGCTGAGGGTCATATCTTAGATAATGGGAGATAATACCAACTAGATAAGTATAGATTCAGGAGCAAGGCAGAATTTATGGGATGTGTATTTTTAAATAAAAAAATCAGCTTTCAACAGATAAAAACAACCTTGTTTCACATGAGGTGAGAGACTACAATGTCATTGAATAAGAAAGCAATTCCACTACAGTGATCAAGGAGGGAATACTCCCAGCAAAAGAGTCCTCCATGGAGCAAATATCTCAAATCTCAGAAAGTATATGGTTGGACATACGAGGTATGTTCATGGAAACAGTATGTTTTTTTGGAATGGGAAAGCTGAGCTGAAATCTCAGCTCTTATGCTTCTTCTGTGGGTCCTTAGCAAATCTACAAATCTCCTTAAGGTTCATTACTGCCACCAGAAAAAAAGAATGGGACTGACAAATTCAGTATACAGCTGGCACACTAGAAACAAATGGAACACAAAATTAAACACGGATGAGAACACCTATAGCTATTCTTATACAGTAACTACAAAAAGAGTATGTATAAAAACATTTTTATAATAGCATCCAGAGGATGTCATACTTGTCAATCATGGCAGACTTTTAGTATTGATTAGTGTTAAAGCCACTGGGCCTGATAAGTCTAAAGGTTTTCAACTTGAGAGTCTACATCTCTAAGAGACCCATAGATGTTCAGCCTTCAAAATAAGACAGATCTGTTAGTAGCCTTCTGTAACTATAACAAACATTTCAGACAATAAACTTAGGTTTACTTTGGCTCCTAGTTTCCAAGGTTCTAATCCATGGTCAGGTGGGCTCCTTGCTTTTGTGTCTCTCATGGAGAAACCTGACATCAACAGCAGGAGTGTATTCCAGCACTGTTTACCTCATGGCCAAGAAGCCATGAGAAAAATGGGGGAGGTTCCCACCATCTCCTTCAAAACCATGCTCCCACTGACCTAACAACATCCCACTAGGCTTAACTTCTTAAAAGTTCCACCATCTCCCAACAGTACCAATCTGGAGAGCTATCCCCTTAGCACATGGGCATAAGAGACATTTGAGTTTCAAACCTCACAGATCAGATGCTACCTTCCCAGAATTCATTGTGATCATCTTATGATAACAATATACTAATCCATTCCTTCCTCCCTCCCTCTCCCTCACTCTCTTCCTTTCTTTCTTTTTGAAACTCCCCTGGTAATCTCTCCCTGCATTTCAAATGAGGCCTGCCCATCCCATGTTATAGTGAAAGGCATAGACCCAGTGCTGTGCCAGACTTTTACCAAAACTATGAGAAAAAGTCATTCCTTTTCATTGGGGTGGCTCATTGGTAAACATCAGTCTGTGCTGCTACTGCACATTTTTGCCATCACTTTGAAATAACTTTGCTGAAGAGAGGGAGAAGATCTCTGAGCAGAGCAGAAAGATAAGAATGGGTTCCTCTAGTGTAGCTGAAGATTTCCTGTGTCCCAGCCTGTCAGTGGTCTGAACAAATCTTTCCCACTCACATCCTCAAGTAAACACACAGAGACTTATATTAATTAAAACTGCTCAGCCATTAGCTCAGGCCTACCACTGAATAGCTCCTACACTTAAACTCAGCCCATTTCTGTTAATCTATATGTCACCACATTTTCTGTGACTTTACCTGTGTGCCATTACATGCTGCTCCCTGGATGGCGGGATGTCATCTCCTGACTCAGCCTTCCTCTTCCCAGAATTCTCCTTGTCTGATCATCCCACCTATACTTCCTGCCTGGCTACTGGCCAATCAGCATTTTATTAAACCAGTGTACAAAAGCATTATTCCATAGCACTCTAGTATCCCCTGAGCTCCTGGATGTATGAGAACCATATTTTCTACTCCACTCTACTTGTGAGCAGAAGAATCCTAACCAAACCAGATAACATGACTCCCTTGAAATATTGTGAAGATTTTATATAAAACACATAGACTTGTGTTCCTGAAAGATCAGTCTTCTTAATGGGTTCCTTAATTCAAAAGATTAAAACTGCTACTCTAGCCTAATATTCTAACCTACTGGTCTAACCTAGTTTTAGATGAGAAATCCAAGATGCAAGGAAGGAGTGACTAGCTCCTTCCATGTCATTCACCAACTGGAGCAAAGACTTGACCACAATCTGTATCTGCAGGTTCTCTTCCTCACTAGCAGATTCCAATGTATGACTATAAGAATTTCTGGGGAATTGCCATCACATGTCTGCTGATCATCTCATGCCATAGATCTTCACATGAAGCTGATGGAACTAACCATATCATACACTGATTATCATGTGCCACTGACCAACGCATGTCCCTAACCATTACATTCAGCTAACCATCACATGCTGCTGATCCTCCCATGTAGCTATCATGCCAATCACCATAGCATGCTGCTAACACATGCTACCACCCTTTGCATGCAATTGATCATCATATGCAGGTGACCCCCACATGGAGCCAATTCTCAAATGACACTGACTCACATGCAACAGACCATTTCATATAGTTAACCATCATGTGCCACTGACCAATGCATGTCACTAACCATTATAGTCAACTGACCATAACTGCTGTACACTTTGCATGCAGCTGACCATTGCAGGCTCAAGCTCTCCCTAGACTAGATAACACAGAATGCCTGCAGATGCAGCTTGAAAACCAGCAGTTTCAAAAAATTCCCTAGAAGAACCAAATATGAAGTTAGGGTAAGAAATTCCTGCTTACAACGTGAAAAATAAAGATGAATATACACACTCAACCCCAATGTCTGATTTGTATTAATAGATATTAAATGATACCTTACATAATATTCTTTAACTTACTAGCTTACTCCACCCAGGCATGGTGCATGGAAAAAAACATGGTACCTGCCATGAAAATCGATGCATTTCTTGTATAAAATAATGAACCATCCATCAAAGGAGGTGTTGCATTTCATGGATAACAGAATGCAATCCTCAGTAGCCCTGCATCCAAACTCTTAGCACCTCATTCTCCGTCTCTCAGATTAAATAAACAGTTCCTTTAGAAGATTCAGTCAAGTGTTTGCACATGTTTGAAAGTCTCCTTTAGGGAATGTAAGGCATTCAAGTATATTTACAAAAATTCATTGTAAGGGATGCAGTATATAGATAAGTCCACACCCATAGTTTTCAGAAGAAACAGTCACTATGTTGTTTCACCTTGTCCTCTGTGAATTGACTGACTCTATTGCCATTCCATTCTCCACCCAGTACAGGAACTGTGGCATGCATCCGCCTAGGTAATATTTACTAATCGCCTCCATGCCCCAAGCTCTATACTTAACATTTAGGAATTTCAAGGACAAAGAACAAAACCAAGGTGGGGTGGACAAAATTATGTCAAATAATGACTAGTCAAATGACAGGAGACAGATTAATTTCTATTTCTAATGAAAGTGCTGTGATAAATGTCACAGTTATAGTCACACTTTCACTTGTTAAGTGCCTGCCACATGCCAGGCACCTCCCCAGTATTGCACCTGTCTGGTGGCATTTGACTCCCACAGCACCATTGTTGGGTGGCTGGATGTCATTTGTCCACATGTCACTGGAGAGACTCAGAGTGCCCAACAATCTACATGCCTCAGCTCATTAGCAGCAAAGCCAGCAAGAGCTCTTGGGTCTGCTTCATTTCAAGCAGACGGGGAGTGACTCTCCATTTGGAAATCTGGGTTCACTCACAGAGCTCCAAGACACTGGCAATATAGAGGTTAATATAAGAAAACAAGACTCACACTACAGAGGGGCTTGTGTGTGGAGAGGCCCTCAAACTTTCATCACATTAAATAGAAGAAATACAGAAAGCAACTAAGAAAAGTGCTAAGGACAGTATAAGAAACAACATCAAGGGCTATGATGTGTTGTTTATATACACAGCTCTCTGAGCATGTGTGAAGCCTTGAGTTCCAACCCTAGCACAAGAGAGGGGAGGAAGGAAGGAAGGAAGGAAGGAAGGAAGGGAGGGAGGGAGGGAGGGAGGGAGGGAGGGAGGGAGGGAGGAAGGAAGGAAGGAAGGAAGGAAGGAAGGAAGGAAGGAAGGAAGGAAGGAAGGAAGGAAGGAAGAACACCATCTTGTCTCTCTCCTCCATATTTAAGAAGCAAGATTCTGGGGCTGGGAGCTGGAGTAATAGCTTGGTAGTCAAGAGCACTTCTTGCTCTTACACAGGACCTGGGTTCAGTTCTTAGTACACACATGGCACCTTGTAGTTTAACTTTCTTCTTGGGCTTTCCTTGGACCACCAGCCCCCCAAAAATGACACGGAGACTTCTTAATAATTACGAAAGCTTGGTCTTAGTTTAGGTCTGTTCCCAATTAGCTCTTACAACTTAAATTAATCTGTTTCTATTAATTAATCTGTGTTCTGCTACATGGCTCTTTACCTCTCCTCCATTCTGTACATTTGACTCCCTCTGCATCTGGCTGGAGAAATTCCACCTCTCTTCTTCCCAGAGTTCCTCTCTCTCCCCAGAAGTCCTGCCTATAATCTTCCTGCCTAGCTATTGACCATTCAGCTCTTTATTAAACCTATCAGGTGCCTTAGGCAGGTGAGGCAAAACATAGACACATCTTCACACAGTGTAAACAAATATCCCACAACAGCAGCCCACAACCATCTGTAACTCCAGTTCTAGGAGAGCCAATGCTTTCTTGTAGCCTCCATGAGCAGTAGGCATACACATGGTATACATACATACATACATACATACATACATACATACATATAAGAAAAGAACTCACACACAAAAAATAAATAAATAAATAAATAAATAGATAAATAAATAAATAAATAAATGAAAATGGGACTGGCATGATGTTAGACATGGCTTACTTAATTTTGATGCCCTAAATGAAAATAATAAATGTCTGCTATCGCTTCCTTTTGGACACAGAGAGCCTCTCTGCTGCCACAATTATTTATATTTGACCTTACATTCATTCAGATGAGACTAATTAGTTGGCCTTCATTTAACTAAAACCACCAATCATATCTCGTTTCTAATATCCACTCGACCAGTGGCTACAACTGTGGATAGCACAGGTACGCAGGCCCCCTTACTACAGAAAGCTCTATGGAATCAGAGTGACAGGGGACGCAAGAGAGCATGGTAGAAAAGAGTGGGCTGTCTCAGACAGTCAATGGAGGTCGGTTTGCCCAACCAGCTCCTGTAGGAAAATGGAAGTGGAAAGAGGAAGTTGAAACCCCAGCTATATCTTCAGTGTACAATGAACTAACCCAGTGAGATTCTACTCCACGCTCGAGCAATGAATGCAGTTCCATCCCAAGGAGGAACATAGTCAGGAAATGGGGAAAGAATCCTTTCTGCGTTACAGTGTGGATAAAGCACCTGTAAGGCAAACATCAAAATTTTTAACAATGTTTTTATTAATATTGACAGTCTGCAGAGTGTGCTTGCCATCAAGAATCTGAGCAACATTCCAGAAAATTACTCAGTGACCTAGTTACAGCCAGTGCCCACCCTTGGATCAGTCACCCCAAGGGCACTGTGAGAATACGGCACAGAGGCAGGGCCTATGTTCCCCACTGCCTGTCTCACTGCCGTTAGTCAGTCTTGGGTTGTTTGTCCCTGGGTTCTCAGATTTGGGTGTCAAGATCTTGTCTCTCTCACTGTGCCTCCCTCATTTTGTACCTGCCTCACAGCTGTCTATTATTTCTCAAAATATGCTGAATTGAATAACAAGATAGAGCATTTACTAGGTCCTTCTTTGGGTAGGGGGAGACAAAGCTAATGCTCTTTATGCACTAACTTTATCATTGAATAACCTTACCTGGTAGCTTTGATTCAGTGTTTTTCAGATGAAGAAGCTGAGTCTCAGATAGAAAACTGAATGTGTGTGTGTGTGTGTGTGTGTGTGTGTGTGTGTGTGTGTGTGTCTTGCTGAGTCCATTTACTGTGACTGGTGTGTATACGATTTCAGGACTGACCACTTTGTATTTGATAACCAACTAGGGGCTCATCCCTGGGAAAGGCTAATTCTCCCACTTTTAGGAGTCATTAGAAGCCATTAACTTAAAAGAGGATGGGGGATTGCAGGGATTGGAGGAGGACAGGGAAGGGGTAAAGTGGTACAATTAACATTTAAGTATTTAAAAGAAAAAGAAATTGAGTCTTGTGTAACTAAAGTTGTTTCTTCAAGGTCACACAATTAGTTATTGGAATGTCTAGAATCCAAACTCTGTCTTACTTGACTTTTTATGACCCAAAATATTTTAAGATGACTGAGTGAATGCATAATTGATAGATGAAGTACAAAAAGAAATGCTCACAAAGATAATTGTTTAGAAGTGTGTTCTTAAAATTACATAACCATGAGGCCACATTCATGAAGACTTTTGAGTTGTATCATCATATCTGCTTTCTGTGAAGACAACATACTTAAAGAATAAAAATGCAGCCTGGAACTATATATCTATAATTATTAATATATTAATTAATATATTGATATAATTATTAATTCTATATTGTACTATATAACTAATATATAATATATTAACATAAAAATTAATATATAAATATAATTATATATATATTAAACAGAGCTTAACTGATAACAATGGTCTAAATGGAAACAAATGAAGTAAGGAATGGAACAGCTGGCCAGTCTTTTCTAGCTGCCACAGCCAGCCTGGTCTTAGGCTCTAATCTATCTCACCATGTGTTTGACACCCACGGTTCCCTTGGCTTACATTTCAAAGTAGCTTCCTCGGGTCCTTTCTTTACTGAAGCTTTGCCCCCTTCCCAAACTCAACACCATGTACACTTGTTGTGGAGTATTATTTTAACTGGGCAAAGATATGTTAGATTTATTTATGCTGTGGAATATCACTTTAACTATGTAAAGATGTGTTGCTTTTCATTATGCTACATTTGTTTAATTATGTAAAGATGTGTTGCATTTTTTGACCTTACCTGCCTAAGGCACCTGACTGGTCTAATAAAAAGCTGAATGGCCAATAGCTAGGCAGAGAAAGGATAGGTGAGGCTGGTGGGCAGAGAGAATAATAGGAGGAGAAATCTAGGCTCAAGGAAAGGAACGAGAAAGAAGAGAGGAGAGAACAAGGGAGGCACCTGGGGCCAGAATCCAGGCGGACACGAGAAGCATAAGATATACAGAACATAAGATATACAGAAAGAAAGAAAGTAAAAATCCCCAAGGCAAAAGGTAGATAAACAGTCAAGTTAAAAGAGCTAGTCAGAAACAAGCCTAAGCTCGGCTGAGCATTCAAAACTAGTAAGCAGTCTTGTGTCATGATTTGGGAGCTGGTTGGTGACCCAAAGGAAAAATCCTGGTACATAAACTAGTGTGCTCTGCCCCACAGTGAGCTTCTCTGTTCTTTCTTCTACTCTGCTCTTGCTTTTCTAGCAGCACCACTGCTTTCTCACTTCACCAAGGACTCATCTCTGCCTCTATATTCTTCAAGGCTCAACACAGTCTACACAAAAGTGAATGTGTTGGGTTTCAAATGTACCTCTGCTATCTCAACCTGAGGGGATCTTTGACTTGACATGCTTGGCACTTAATATTCAACAATGAAACCCACAGAAGGTAGATGTATTTTGATCCAAATATTCTTTCATGACTGCCTTACAGGATGTCTGGCATTTGGAGTTTGACATGCTTGACACTCATCTGGGTTATTAGCCTGAAATGAGAGTTACCACTTCTATCTTGGCCTTTGTATCAGTTGGCTTTTTTGCTGTATAACAAATAAGATGAAAAACCTCACTGGACTCTGACGAAATTCTTACACAGCCACAAGAGAGCTGGTATTCAACTGATCTGGGCCCAAATCCTCCAGGTTTAGCTCCAAAGGCAACTTGAGTTCACATGTATCACATGTTGAGCAATCATCTTGGTCTAAGAGATATAAGGTGGTTAACCTTAGGGCAATGGACAGAAAGACAAGTCTGACCCTCTAGCATATTTTAAACCTCTGCTCACATCACATTTGTTAAAAATCCTGTTGGGCAAGAATTGACACCAAAATCATATGATTGACATCAAAATCAGAGAGTAGAGACAGTACTTTCCTCTCATGAAGATGGGGAAGAAGGGTAAAATGGACCAAAAAAAAAAAAAGTCAAAAGTTCACAGATAATATCACATGCTTTAAATGTCCCTTAGTTTGCCACAGCATACTAGAGAATACAGTCCAGACAGAGAATGAGAGAACCACAAAGGACCTTAGACCTCAGAGAAGTAGAGCACACCACAAGCACGCATTCATCCGCCTTTGGTAATGAGGAGATAGGTAGAGCACTTGAAGGACATGTTGGAAATCAGCAACTGCTTCCCGATAGTAAAGTGCTCTTGGCGAGGGCCACAGAGGGGAAGGCAAGCTGGTGGTGGCGCAGGCTGATGGAACTGGTTATAGGGAAATTTGAGAATATATATCACAATATGAAAACATCAATACCCTTTGATCCAGGATAGGCACTGCTAAGGAGTTGTTCTAGGAGCAGAATTAAAGCAGTATACACAGTTTAGACTAACTTGTTTGCTAAAGCAGGAACATTTTTTAAAAAAGTAAAAGCGGAAAATTAAAAAAAAGCAAAGTGAGTGTCAGTTTCTAAAAATTTGGTTAGATGAATTTTGGCACATCTATGAAGCATGCAATAAAGACGTTCAAAACAAAGTTAGATTTATCTAAACTAGCTCATTCATTCAAAAGATATGTGCCCACAATGTAAATCCTGTTCTGCACATTGACAACATAGCAGAAAGCAAGACACATGGAGTCTTCTCAAATAGAAACAGCAGTGGGAGACGATGGACAAGTCAACAAACAATAACTTCAGGAAGTGACAATATGTAACAATATTAATAATAATACTAAGACAAAACAGATATGAAAAAATATGACATGGTGATGAGCCAAGGGCAATCCTGGAAAGGGACCACCTTTAATGAGAGAGCATGGAAGGCCCATGGGAGGAAATAGTATTTCCATGAGACCCGCATAGCCAGAAAGGCCAATAGTTTCTTGAAGAACATGACAAAGTAGGGGAGGAACACTGCTAAGAAAGAATCAGCAAAGACAAAGGCCTTGAGATGGGAACAAATCTGGTTTATTCAAAGGAAGGACCAAAGACTAGTGTGGTAGGAGCAAAACAGGTCAAGGAAACACTTAAGGCAAGATGAGTTGGAGAATGAAGGGACTTGGTTTCTGCTTTGCCTCCTATATTTCTGTCCTCAGTTTCTCTGTGAAAGGGAGCCAACTAAACACTGAGTTTTCAGACTAGTGCACTAGGCAGAGCAAGCACTATGGATCCCGCTTGACAGGAGGAAACCAAGAGCCCAAGAGTGGAGCCACTTAGCTTTTCCTGGCTCACCTTTTATAGTCAGCAGAGTCAGCTCATAAACTATGAGGCAAGGATTTGATGTGGTTACATCTGGTATTCTTGCACACTGGTGCCTGTGAAGGAAAATGCTGTGGGATGTTCTGTATGTTAAATGTGTTGCTCTGATTGGTTAATAAATAAAATACTGGTTGGCCAGTAGTCAGGTAGGAAGTATAGGTGGGACAAGGAGAGAGGAGAATTCTGGAAAGTGGAAGACTGAGGCAGAGAGACACTGCCAGCCGCCGCCATGAGAAGATGTTAAGATACTGGTAAGCCACGAACCACGTGGCAACTTATAGATTAATAGAAATGGGTTAATTTAAGATATAAGAACAGTTAGCAAGAAGCCTGCCATGGCCATACAGTTTGAAAGCAATATAAATCTCTGTGTATTTACTTGGTTGGGTCTGAGCGGCTGCGGGACTGGCAGGTGAGAGAGATTTGTCCTGACCATGGTCCAGGCAGGAAAACTCTAGCTACAGGAAAAGGTGGAGTCCCTCACACGAGGCAAAGCTCAGCAGACTTCAGCTACTGTTGCTGTACCACATACAAAGTTGCTACAGCATCTTACCATGGCCCACAGCCGACTACCCCAAAGGCACAGAATTCAGCCAAAGGATCCATGGGATTCAAAAGATTAGGCTGTAAGGCTTGTAGGTGATTTCCATACCATTAGCCGTCCCTCTATAACTCACACACAAGTCTGGCAGTCTCGCTCCATTTCTTAGAACAGAATCTGCTGGGAACTGGGAGATTAAACAGACTTCATTAATTCTGCAAAATAAACCATGGCATGTTTACCTGCACACTCAGAAGCATTATCATAAATCATCAGAGTAAAGCTCACCTGTGTAAGTAGAGGAACAGCCTGCATTCACCCTGTGTAAGCAGAAGGTCATAGCATCAATGGCCTTTCAGTGGCTCCAATTTTTTTTCCCAAACCCATCCAATGAGCAGGAAGACCAGCTGCTCTGTGCTCCATTATGATAATTAGCAGTCATGAATGTTGACCTAAAGGTTCAGAAGGTGGGTGTAGTGTACATGTATGCATACACCTATCTGCTCAGAACAAGTCTACTCTCCAGTCAGAGGAGCTTGAGAAACCCTGGTTAGAGAGATTTTTAAAACATTATGTGTGGCGGGTGAGTATGCGTACATGTGCGCGTGGTGGGGGTGCATCAGCCTATGCATGTGAAAGTCAGAGGCTAGTACCACCTGCCTCAGAGTGATGTGGGTGCTGGGAATAGGAACTCAGGTCCTCCACATGTTTACATTACAGGCACCTTAACCATTGCACCAGCCCTCCAGCCTCTGATGTTTTGTATACCACAGTTTCTCAGGGGCCTGTCTCAATAGATCTTAAGAGATCCAGAGAACAGACCCAAGGCCCTGAAAGAGCGTGTCCTTTGTACAAAGTCACATATGTCTTTCATGCCTGAGATGAGAGCAGAACTCAGGATTCCTGACTCTCAGCTCCTATTGTGTTTTTCAGGCAATGCACCTACCTGCCTGAATACCTGGGGTATACATTCAAGATACTGGCAGTGAAGGTCTTAGCCTGTGTCTTCCTTTAGTAAAGTAGTGACAATGGATCTGCTAAAGCAGTGGTGCCATGTGCATCTTCTGCTTTGTGCCTAGGAAGGCTGCACCTCAATGAGCCTACGGTTGCAAAGATGAGCGAAGCATGGGACAGACCCAGATCCACCTGCATGGAGAAGGTATCACCAGCAGACCTGCACAAATGGGAGTAAAATAAACATCTATGTCTCTGATGACGACCTTTGCAGTTACATATTATGCATAGAACACACTGAATGAAGGCTCATCCACAGATACAGGTACACGATACACCAGGAGGAGTCTGGGCTTTGCAGAACTGAATTTGGGGATCTAGTTTCTAGAGAGTCTCATGAAAACTGCTCTAAGACTACACTTCTTGAACTGTGAAATGAAAAGAAATAATAGTTACCATAGGCAAGATGATATTTGAAATTCAGAGTTTTATATTAACTGTCTAACACATAGTGGGGATTAGATACAAACTCCCAGGTAGAAAGTTAGAGAAAAGCATCCATTGTAATAACATTGATGTTAAGTAGTGTCAGGAATGTAGTTTCTTCGTGTGGATTTTTAGCTGGGCATATGACACTCAAAATGAAGATGGAGTCCCCAAATTTCTTTGCAGTTAGTGTGATTTGTGAGACTATTTGAGCCAAGGAGATGAAAGTTAGCCAAAGTGCCAAACACAGCTTCGGAGACACAGTTCTGAAAATTAGAGAAGACATCCCTTTCCTCTTCCTTTTCCTTACTGTTTTGAGTGTGGTCATGATGGCTGGAAGTCAAATAACCATGAATAGGAAGCCTGTCATGTGTGAAAGGAATAAGACAGACAGAATCTAGGTTCTGAAACCCTGACGTACCCTCCAGTGGCCTTTCTTCAAATTAAGGAGAAAAAATGAAATACTGACTTGCCTGAGCCATTAGTTCTCATGGGCACTCACAACTCAGAATCTCTTAGGAGCCTGTTAGAAGTAGGGATGCCTCCCGACACACACACACACACACACACACACACACACACACACACACACACGCCACCTCCTGGGTGGGAATTTCAGGGGAGGAGTTTGTAAAGCTGTTTTCAAAAGCTGCACGTGATGTTCGTGCCACTGATTCAGTTTTCCAGCACGTACATCTAACCTGATGATAACTGATAGAGTAGTCCCAAATTGCAGGCTTTGTCAAGGGCTGGTGAAGGCTTAAAAGGCAGATGTAATGAAACCAGAGAGGAAAGTAAAGCCAATAACTGACAGTGTCAGGATTTAAAATGATTTTGACAGTGTGGAACACTGGGTGAGAGCCAAGCAGATGAAATTTAATGGGAGCGTATAAAAAAGCAAGTCAAAACGTCCTTTCTTTATTGAAGGAAATATAAAATGTCCTACTCTTTGACTTCTTAAATTAAAAAGAAGAAATATAAAATTACATATATTAAAGCATGGCTAAATAAAGCTATGGACCAATCTTAATTATGGCTAGCTAAAGAAGTGGGAGGAGAGACGCTTGGGAAATGAGAAGAGGAAAAGAAACTCAGTGTAATAAAGAGACACAGAGTCAAAGACAGACAAGAGGAAACCTAGGAATCCAGTTCAAACCAGGCTGTAGGTTTGGATTTTGGACGTCACGAGTCAGCTGTAACAGAGGCTTACTGAGTGCCAGGAACCACACAATGGCCACTCTGCTATTATCACAGCTCAGACACAGAAACAGAAGCAGTGACAAGCTGAGTAAGATTCCCAGAGTCACACAACCAGCTAAAGGTAGGAGCAGGATCTGAATTCAGATGGTTCGATGACCTTCCAGTGCCCTAGCACGCACTATCCTCTGATGCTACCTGTCTTAGTGAAGGTTACTATTGCTGTGATGAAACACCATGGTCAAAAGTAACTTGGGAAGAAAGGGTTTGTTTCACTCACAGTTCTATAAAACAGTTCATCATCAAATGCACTGAGGGTAGGAACTCAAGCAGGGCAAGAACCTGGAATCTGTAGCTGATGCAGAGACTGTGGAGGGGTGTTGCTTACTAGCTTGCTCAGCCTGCTTTCTTATAGGACCCAGGACCACCAGCCCAGGGATAGCACCACCCATAATGTGCTGGGCCCTCCCCCAACAATCATTAAGAAAATTCCCGACAACCAGATCTTATGGAGGCAATTTCTCAATTGAGGTTCCCTCCTCTCAGATAACTCTAGCTTGTGTCAAGTTGACATAAAACTAGCCAGCATATTCTTATTAGGAAATACTTTCCAAAGAAATTGATTTTCACAAGAGTAAGGAAACCCATTCCCTCACTCATGACCTGAAAAGAGAGAGATGCAGGGAGCCATGTGATCACCCAGAGATGATCAGAGGTGTGACCAGAGACACCAGCTTCTTCCTAGTTCTATTGTCCTTAGCCCTTGGCTCCATCCTATGGTGAAACCCCCCCCCCCCCCCCGCCAAGTTCCAAGTTAAAGTCAGTGGTCTTGAAGCTTTGTGCTTCTTGTTCAGGCAAAACAAGGAAATCTCAACAAGTGTGCCACATCCTGCAGTAGGGAAAATATAAAACACTCACTAGAAAACACTTGGGATCTAAACCAATCAAACCCCCTTTACAACCATTCAACAGCCTCCTGTACCTTTAAAGATATTGCAGGAAAAGCACTCTGGACACTGCCCTTCCCACTCTCCTTTAACAAGCTACTCTATGCCAAGGGGATAGGGGCAGAGAGAGACACAGACATGCAGTGGTGGTAGTACCAGGTACATCAGGAGGAGGCAGCAGCTGGTGGCAAGGGGGATGGTACACACCTTATCATTTATTTCTTTTAACCATCACAAGGAGATAGTGTCCCTGCTTTGTAAATGAGGGAACAGAGAAGTGGGATTATTGGGCACTCAGCCCAGCTTCATTCAAGGAACAAGACTAGTGCTCAAGCTCACATCTATATGACTCTACCATCCAGTTCTCCCCAACACTGCTCTGGGCTTTCTTGGTCACTCCTCTGGCCTATATTAGTTATGAGTTACTTCTATATAATTGAACATTTAACCGTGTACCAAGAGATACTCCATGTGCACATCTCAATTTACCCTGACAATAACCGTGATAGGCAGTTTATACCAACAACAAAAAAGGTTTTTAGTTACAGGTGATTGAGTCCTAGTTCAAACTATTAAAGGCAAGCCAAGAGAAGAAGCAGCTTATTTCACAGATGGCTATAAATGGGGACAAAGAGTGCAGGGACTTCAGGCACAGCTGAATTCAATGATCTCAGTAGAGGCATCAGGGCTGACACCTGATTATCTTACCTGTTAATCTTCAGTGTCAACTTGACTGGATTTAAAGTCACATAGGACATAGCCCTCTGGGCTTCTATGTGAGTTTCCTGAGAGGTTTATCTGAGGAAGTGTGATGGCTGTTTTTGGTTGTCAACTTGACTACATCTGGAAAGAACTACAATCCACAATACAATGGAGGACCCACCTGTGAGAGATATTTTGCTTGGTTTGAAGTGGGTGAATCCAACTTTAGTCTGGACCTTTGGGGCAGGAAAACACATGCCTTTGATCTGGTCTAAACCTTCTCCTAGAAGTCTATATAAGAACATAGAATAAGGAAGCTTTTGCTCCTTGCCTACTTGACCTCCCTTACTAGCACATTGATTCCTTCACTGGCATTGGAGCCCACTTATTTGGAATTCCAGCATATACAAAAGAACAGCTCAGACATCCAGCCTTGTGACCTGAGCCACGAGGAGTCGTGGACTTGGCATTCACAGCCAGCCATTGTTGGATTAGCTGGAATATAGCCTGTAAATCATTCCAATAAATCCCCTTTGTGTGTGTGTGTGTGTGTGTGTGTGTGTGTGTGTGTGTGTGTGTGTGTGAGAGAGAGAGAGAGAGAGAGAGAGAGAGAGAGAGAGAGAGAGAGAGAGAGAGAGAGAGAGAGAGATTCATTCTATAAGTTCTTTCTGGAGAACCCTGACTAATAGAGGAAGTAAATTCCACATTTACTTAAATGTAGGAAGGGTCCTACATTTAAAAAAATAAAAAGCCAGCAGACCATCAGAGTTGATAGGTCCTCTATGTGTGTGTGTGTGTGTGTGTCTGTCTGTCTGTCTCTCCTTCCATGTCTATCTCTGTCTTTCTGTCTCCCTCTGTCTCTGTCTCTCTCCCTCTCTGTGTCTCTGTCACTCTCTCTGTCTCTGTCTCTCTCTCTTTCACACACACACACACACACACACACACACACACACACACACACACACATCTTTCTGACTCCTGACTGTAGATTGCAGATACACCGTAACCAGCCTCCTCACACTTTTGCCTCTAAGACTTGCCCTGGTGATGGACTGTGTCCTCAGACTGTAAGTCAAAATAAATGCTTTTCCCTGCTGTTGTCAGATAATTTTGTCATAACAAAATGGAAATAACTACTATATCTTGCTTCCATTTACACTACATCTGAGGGCTCCCAGAAGTCCAGCAGGATTACATCCCTTTTGCTTTTCCTGGGTTTTATTCTTTTTCTATGTGGTAGACAAGATGGCTGTCAGATAATCTTTACATAGCCCTCCTTTGCATAGCCAAGCAATGCCTTGATAGCCAAGGACATCTGCAAACATTCCATACAGTGTGAAATTTCTGATATCTTAGGCTTTCTTGGCTATTTCAATTCTTGGAATAGCATAGTATATATGTTTACAAAAGAATTTGACATGAAATCAATTACTCAATTTGTATAAAAATGTAGAGGCTGTAAACCAGAACATGTAAGCACACCACCATCTACAACCACACAGTTTATTATCAAGCTTCCATGGCAAAGATAAGACTCTAGTTCAAAGACTTTCTGAACCAGAAGCATCTGGCTTTGACACCTTGAAAATCAAAACAGGCCTCCATATAGTTCATCAACTCCAAAAAGCCATGATATGAAAGAAGGGCAAAGGTTCTTTACAGACCAAACCAAGAGTTTGGACTCATCTTTTAAAAAATTTATCAATTTGTCCCATGTGTTAAAAAATTGTATTTAAAGAGATCCTCAAAGTTTTCAAATTAGGAGGGGGATTGAAGTTCAAAGACTCAGGATAAGCTATTCATATTTAGCTTATGCCTCTCATTGCCCCAGAAACAGAAAGAGTTGTCTCAGCTGTATGAATGTTTTTACTCTAAAAGAACCCTCAAGGTCAGATTGCTTGAGCTTCATCCTGGTTTGTAGACTTCACCTGAAATGTTCTTAATTGATATATCTCATCCTCATTTTCTAGCCTTCTTTTCACTTCTCCAAATCTCTACAGATTCAAGAGAACATTTGTTGAGTATTTACTGACTACTGATATATCCCAGGTTCTGGGGAAATAGATGAGGTCAAAATACAGTTATGGCCTGCAAGGTGTCCCCATTTGGGTGAAGACAAGAAACTCAGACATGAACAGCACCAAACATCTGTAACAGAGGAACATTAAGAACGTAAGGGAGCAAACAGAGCACAACTCCCAGATTCTCTTTCTAGTGTCAGCATGGCCTCTTGTCCTCTCTGGTGGTGGTGAGTGAACTTTCCCTGAGCTGGAGTCACTCACAAGACGCAACCTCCAGAACGGATGGCTGTTCCTTCACGTGACCAACTGTGACCAAATGTCAGGTTGCAGGTGGATTGGGTCCTTAGTCTTCATGTTAGTTGTTTATCTCATCGTTGCAACCACAGACCTGACAGAAACAACTGAAGTGAGGAAAAGTTTCGTTCAGCACACACATCAGATGGTAGAGTAGTTTGCTTCCTTAGCTCATGGCTACCATTTCTCACATGTTGGCAGATCAGGAAATAGAAAGCTCTATCCTAAAACCGAAGGTTGGCAAACATCAAAGATCTACTCCTAGCAATTTACTTCTGTGAGCCAAACCCCATGTCCCAAAATCTTCATAACCTCCCCCCAAACAGCACTGCTGGGAACCAAATGTACTAACACAGGAGCTTGTGGGGGACATTTCAGATTCCAATCGTAACAGTGTCCCACATTCTAAGCTCAGAGGACCTGGATGTTGGCCTGGGAGCAAGCCCATGAGCAGCTAACCTCTGTGGTCTCTGTTTCAGTTCCTGCCTTACCTTCTTCCCTCAATGATGGGCTGTACCTCCATCAAGCCAAATAAACCCTTTCCTCCTCAAAGTAGCTTTGGGTCATAGTGCTCCTTACTGCTAATCACAACAACAGAAAGCAAACTGGAACACAGGGACATACCCACTACTGGTCCTTGCCATGAGATGAAATATTAATTACAGCCTTTGTCCCTTAAAAGGCCTTCTCATATTTATCTTTTACTGTTCAGGAATCAGAATCAGTTACATGCTGTAGTCCTCAAATTCTTGGACCCTCTGTTTTCTCTTTGATCTCTTCACAACAGCCTTCTTTCCCAAGTTCAGTTCTCTTCTAGTCTACATTGTGTGCCGTCCATAGCAACTCAGGTATTTGAGTAATGTTCTGTCTTATGACCGCTTAGAGGCAAAAGTTCATTGAACACATTGCCTGTCTCTATAGTGATGGCTGCTGACAATGTTATCAAGTAGATTGCTACTCCATAATGGAAATTGCCACTTTTTAAAATCCTGGCTTCCAGAATTAACACCACACAATTTAGATAACCACAGCGGCACTTCAGTTAAGTCCCTACTACTGATTTGCTCAATTTAGCCTAAGGAATGCTGCAGTAAGAAGCCAAAACTTATTACTAGTAAGACTTATTCCTTGTTGTTCACAAGTTGGCTGTCATTTTCCAACATTTTCCTTCCCTTCAGATCTGGATCATGCTATGTGGTGGCAGAGAAAGAGAGGAAACCGGGCATTTACTTTTCTGTGCTATAATCTGGGTGCTGAATGTCCTCTAAAGGCCCCTGGGCCCCGGGGACATGCTACTGGGAGGTGCAATAGATCTTTAGGGTGCAAGGTTTCATGGGAGGGTCTCAGGTCACAGGAGGTGTGTCCTTACAGGACATTGTCGGACCATGGTCTCTTCCTTCTTTTGCTCTTTGGTTCATATGGTGAGTAGGTTTGTTCTACGGCACACTCCTCCATGTGCTGTGTTTGCCAGAGGACCAGAACACCGGGTCATCCAATCCTGAAACCTCAAGAACTATAAAATAAAGTACACAAAAATAAACCCTTTCTCCATATAACTTCCTTATCTCAGATATTTCTTGTAGTAACAAAATGCTGGCAAACATGCTCTCTTGGAAATGACAGGCATACTTCTAGCTACGCTCCATGGACCAAAGTTATTCCCAATATCAACACTAATAAAAATGGGTGAGAAGGTTTCTCCTTCTCACAGAGAGGAGCAGTGGGGAATCCACCCAAAATGATGTTGAGCAGATATTTTGGAGACAGTTATCTAATCTCCCCAGCAGTGTGCTAGTAAACATTTAATAACTGCCTCTCTGGGGAAGAATAGTCCTGATATACAGCCTTCACCAGTGTCCACTGTGGTCCATTTCCAGTTGCCAGTGTGATTAGGCGCAAAATTGGGAAGAAATGTGTGGTCAGCTGTAGATGTAACCAGCTGCCTTATTAAATAAGAGACACAGAGCCAATGTAAAGATGAAAGCCAAAGAGGTCAGAGCTAAGAGTCTTACCCGCTTTCCGCCAGCTAGCCTCTCCCGCCAAGAGACCTCTCCGAAAAGGGACTCCTTCCTGTGCGTTCGCCTTTAAATAAGAGTTCTCGTTCTTCCTTCTCATTGGTTGTAAACCCAACTACGTGACTGCCTCGTCACTGCCTCTCTGTATAGACCTCCAAGTTTTCTATGGTTGGTATTGAGATTAAGGGCGTGTGTCTCCAATGCTGGCTGTATCTTTGAACACACAGAGATCTACCTAGTTTTGCCTGCCGAGTGCTAGGATTAAAGGCGTGCACCACCACCGCCCTGGCTTTCGCTATGGCTTGCTGATAGCTCTGACCCCTAGGCAACTTTATTTATTAACATACAAATAAAATCACATTTCAGTACAAATAGAATACCACTATAGTCAGCTCTGATGAGCCAGTGTGAACAGATTACAGCATGTTGGTGATGCTACCAAATTCGAAATTAGTCATTCACAAACCATACACTGGCCTGTACCTGTCCCCCCACTATGGAGCACACCTGCAGTCTTGCTGCAGATGACAGCAAGGGAGGAGATTGTACTCAGCATAAATCTGCCTCTTGCTTGAGATGAGTATGTGTAGCAGGGATGAACACTGAACAGTCCAAATTCAGTCTTCCTGTTCTTTGCTACTTTTGTCTAAACTGGCACATTCAACCAGAGAGTAAGGATGTGAGGTTGAAATAAAAATAATCTTTTGCCTCTATAAATAAGATTTAGCCCCAGGTTCCTCTTTTAGCAAGATGCTTATTAAGAACTTGGCTCCCCTCCAACAAAAATAACATAGGAATCGTTCAAAGACCTTTAATTCCAAATTATTCCTGGTAGGAGTTGCTTGATGAGAATATGTCTCTATTTTTTTCATGTTTGCAATTCTCCAATGAAAATCTTACTTAAAATGTTCCTGAATTTGGAACCATCTCTCACATGCCCCAAGACTCAAGTTCTATTGTCAAAGGACACAAGGATGCTTTTTACATGGATAACATTCATTCCTCTGAAGATGCTGGGGAAGCTGCTTACATGCTCTGAATTTTTGTTTCCCCATCTTTAGGGTGGGGTCCTAAGCCTACATCACAAAGCCACCATGAAGCTTAAATACCTGACATGCATAAAACATTTGTCAAAGTACCTTACATATGGTAGTTACTCATAAAGAATCATCACCATTCTCAGCTAAGGGCACTGGTTAGAGTTATGATTATTCCTGGGGCACAGGACTAAAGGTGCTCAAGGAACTATTTAAATTAGTGTAAGTAAGGCCTTACTCAATGGCCTCAGTGCACATGGCAAGCTATGACTTCAAGAGCATAGGAAAAGATAACTTCGGCAGCTCCCCTGGAAGCATGGACATTATTGTCAGTTAGCAAAACTGCTCTCTATTCATTAGTACATTATAGCTTTTATCTGTAGCTTGGATCCAATGACAAGGCCAGTACAAAGGCTGAAGGCTCTGCTTAGAGCAGCTAAGATGTCTGTAGGGAGGACCCTACATCCCATTCCCAGGGAGAAAGGAAAGCTCACTCAGCCGTGCCACAGACATCTCTCCTGCTTCTGTCACAAAACATCAGGAAATGCCATCTCTGTGCTCATGGATGATCCAGAAGACCATGAAAATACAGGTGCCCAATGAGCCATTGCCCACTTCACAGTGTCCTAGACAGACATTACAGAGAGACAAGTTGATCACTCATAAAAGGGAACCCACCAGCACCCTGGAGGAAGTCATTTGTTCTTCCTGAGTTGTTAGGAACAGACAAGATCATAATTTCCGACCATTTATGCATCTTGACTTAGAAAATAATGATAGCGAATATATTAATACTGATGATAATAACCGAAATAATAGTGAGAGTTGCTCAGGCTTGATAGCCCGCTTCTCTGTTGTGTGTCTATTTGTAGATGTGGGTGACTCTTAAAAGCATATATGGTATATTGGTTCTTCAGAGCTCTCTCTCTCTCTCTCTCTCTCTCTCTCTCTCTCTCTCTCTCTCTC
>CABHPR010108928.1:0-15629 GCA_902168415.1 Peromyscus melanophrys
GAACACATTCCCAGGGAGAAAGCAGAAAAGCACTGTACTCACATAAGGCGGCTATAGGTCTCCTCCTGATACTGCTGGTTCCGGACATAATCCACATACACTGAGAAGGGGCCGACTGCATGGGCATGCACCACGTCGCACAGGTCACTGATGTGTGGGGAAGAACGGACACGGGATAGTAATGTTCCCAGAAACCTGAAAGCATGGAGGAAGCCATTAATGGAGGGACAGGAAGTCTGGTTCCCCAGGCTTTTCAGGAGAGTGCTGAAAACCAAGTCCGTGGAAGGAAAGATCTAGAAGAGGGAGAAAGCTAAGGAGGATGCTCAGCAACCCAAGACCCACACTCCTCGGACCCCACTGACCGCTCACTGACACCCTGGACTCGCTGCACGTTGGAGAAAAGTGTGTGGTGATCCCGAGGAGTGAGTGTGTCCCGGAGAGCCCGGCTCAGGACGAAGGTGTCAGTCAGTAGCCTCAGAGAGCGTAGGTAGGAGGCCTCTGAGGTCACCACCTCAAACAGGCTCTAGACAGGAGAGCAGGGCCACAGTAAAAAGGCCAGTCACCTCACAACCAGCCTGACTCGGGTCACACACCTCCCCATCCCCATCCCACCCTGGGGTACCCACCTCCTGCATACGCCTTTCCTGGGGGCTTAGGCTCTCTAAGAGACCACTGGCTCGCACAGCCGGGAGCTCCTGCCACAGAGTGTTCCGAGGTCCAGGGAGCCTGGAGAAGGTGGGAGCTTCTCCGGGATTAGCCAGAGAGGGGCCCCCATCCTCACCCACACCCCACAGCTCCTCTGACAGCACAGCTGCTCTGTAAGTCTGGTATAAAGGTTCTGGAAGGTAGACAGAGAACATCAGAGAGGTCCAAGCCCCAGAACCCTTCCCTCCTGCCTGTCACAGGAGAGACCTACCGTCCTGCAGGGGCAGCTCCCACTGCTGTCCCTTCAGTCCCTCCAGCCCCTCCTCATCCCTGTGGAGAAAGAGAAGAAGCCATGTGAGGTGCAGTCGATGGGTGTCATTCACATGACACCAGAAGAAAGGGCTGCAGAACTCATATGCACGTTGTATGGAGGGATCCTGACAGCTCCAGATCAAACCCCAGATGTTCCTGTGTGCCTGTCTCTCAGCTACTGTGCAATAGATACTTCCAAGTCCCTCCCTCCAGCCCTCTCACCCAGGAGCATTGTCTAGAAGGCCTTCTTTGTGGTTTGGTGAAACTCCACATGGTCAAACTCTCACACCTGTGGCTCCCTGTCTCCCCTCTCCTAGTTACTCTCAAGCTAAAAGCTACTACCGTAAACATTTTCTAAACAAATGAACATACCTGGAGTATTACTTCTAATAAGAAAGCAATTAATCTAAAATGGTTAGCAAGCCTGGAAAACGTAAGAGATGGCCATGGTTGCCAACATGGTTTTACCAACAATCATTCTAATGGAGGGCTGGAGGAATGGCTCAGTGGTTAAGAGCGTGTACTATTCTTGCAGAGGATCCGGGTTTGATTCCCGGGACCTACATCAGATGGCTCACAACTACCTGTAACTCAACCTACAGGGGGAGAACCCACTGTTTTGGCCTCCATAAGTGCGTGCAGACAGACAGACAGACAGACAGACACACACACACACAATTAAAAATAAATCTTAAAAATAACTTTAATACAGACTCACTGTAAGATAAGAATATTAAAGCAGAGCTTGGCCCTGACTTTGGTTTGTTTGTTTGTCTCTTTGTTTTGGTTTTGGTTTGTTGTTGTTGTTTTGAAAATGAACTGTGAGATGTATCCCAGGCTGGCCTCAGCTCCTGGTTTTCCTGCCTCAGTCTGCTGTGTGCTGGGATTATGGCCTGTGCCGCTAAGCCTATACTTTAAATAAATTCTCCTATGGAACGGAGTCAAGCGTATTCCTATTTCTTAGAGAAAGACCCTGAAACCCAGAAAAGAGAATTATAGCTTTACAACTATATTTGTTGTAAATATAAGGTAGTATTCATCTGGACTTGAGCGTTAGTCTGCCCTTGCAGGAGAGGCACGGTGAAGTCAGGAGAGAACATAGGAGGGGAGTTCGGTACCTTCCCTCCAAGGCTGCAGGAGGAACATTCTGAGGTGCTTCTTCAGGCCTGTCCCCTGGAGAGAGAACCCAGAGTGACCAGAGCTAACCTCCCAAACCTCCAAGACCCCCAGCCCAAGACACTGAACCCCAGCCCCAGTGAAGACACCAAGACTACCACTCCCCTCAACTTCCGAGCAGCAGCTGGGAGAAAAAGGGAAAGTCTAGGGCTTGGCAGGTCTGTAGCTGGCCACTCAGCCCCCACCCTGTGCCCTCAAAGCCCAGAACTCCTCTCCCTGTCCCCTCTCCCTACCTTCCATGTCCTTAACTCCCAGGCCTTGTACCTGTTTGGATCCCATCTTCCGAAGGCAGTTCCAGGTCCGGCTGTGGAAGCTCCCCAGAGGTGCTGGTATCCTGTCTGACTCGAGTGGGCTTGGGGGGCTTGAGGGGAGGTAGGAGTTTGCGCTCAGCAGTGGAGCGATAAGATGTGAGGACCACTGGAGGGTGACTGATGACTGGTGGGTTGATGCGGGAGCGGGAGGCTCGCAGTGGGGATGCTCGGCAGGGGGCCCTGAGGATGTCTTCCGAACTCCCCACAGGCACCCATCGGAGCTCCAGGCCAGGCTTTGCTACGTGGCAGACGCAGGGGCAGCATGGAGGGCAGGCCAGGGCAGCATCTGTAACAGAAGGGGTTGTCTAAGGAGGAAGCCCTTGGGGCCTGGCCCATCCCATCTCAGACTCTTCCCCCACATAAAGGACCAACCCCAGGTATCTGTAGATCTCATCCACCCTGTCTGCAACGCAGAGAAACATAGAAAATAGACTTCTCAAACACAAAGTCTACTAGAAATGCTAGTCCTTTAAATCCTCCGGTTTTCGAGAACCGAAAACCAAGATGAGCTAGCTGTGTTGAGGCTAACTCCACTGCACCGTATGCTCACCCGGAGTGCCATTCTCCTGGGACCCATTCCCGGAAAGGACGACTTGGGGAGTCTCTCTCTCCCCATTCACATCCGAGCCCCCTTGGGAGCACCGCTCCAGGGAGTCTGAGGACTGGGCCTTGCCTTCGGCCCCCCATTCAAACTTGCCGGCCAGTCTGCGAACCGTGCCAGGGGCCGAGGCAGAGCCATCCTGGAGAGGCGTCGGGAGCGAGGGCAGGGATGTTCGGGGAGACCCAGAGGGCTTGGGTGGGGGCACTGGAGAGCAGGGAGCTGGTTCTGGGGAGACGGATCGCCGGGACACCGGGCTGGGACTGGGCGTGCTGGAAGGGGAGTCGGGGGACGTCTGAGAGTCCAGGCTGGCTCTGGAGACGGAGGGGGGCAGAAGGGCGGGGGGCTTCAGGGAAGACGCGGGGGGCTCCCAGAAGATGGAGGTGCACATTGAGGCCGACGCATCATTGGGAATCTGGGGAAGCGCTTTCGAAGAGGAGCCATTGTGGGGAGGCCCCGGGGAGTGTGGAGCCCGGTGGCGAGAAGGAGGGCGGGGGCGGATGATCCGAGGGGGCTTCAGGGTGGGGGGCGTCGCTGCAGGAAGGGACTGGGCTGACATCGTCTTCTGAGTGTTTCCAAGGAGGGAGGTGTTCTGCGGAAGTCATCCCCTGAGGAGGGTGGAAGGATAAAGGGTCCCTCAGTACCCCGGCTGGTGGGTAGACGTAGACGGAGGCTGTCTGAAACTGTATTTTTGAGTCAGGAAGAGAAGACCGGTACATTTCCCCCACTTCCTCCTCATCACACTGTCTTTTTTCACCTCTCACCCTTCCTCATTCTGCCCCTGGACCCTCCTGGGCAGCTTTTCTTTCTTTGAGACAGGGTCTCTCTCATTATGCGTCCCAGACTGGCCTCAAACTTCCGATCCTCCTGCCTCAGCGTCCGGAGAGCTGGCATTAAGGGCCTGTGCTGCCAGTGGCCAGCTTCTCTAACCTTTGACTTTCGCTGCCGCAGTCGGGCCAGAGGACACAGTGGGGCTAAGAACAAGTTGTTGTTGGGGAGGATGGGAAGGCCAGGGTAACAGAGAACCAGTAAGATGCAGCGAAGGTAGCTCAGCTTGCGGGTACAGTCACTGTGTGGGGGAGTTTATGTGAGTTAGTGTGCACAGTGATCTAGTGCTGGATGAGTGAGAGTTGGGTGTGCCCTGGGAGGTATGCTGGGGAAGAGTGGGGTCAACCGTGCTTTGTCACAGACACATCAAGTGTGTGGTGTGAGTATAGTGTGCATGTTCTGTAATATCTGGGTAAAGCATGTGTGTATGAGTGTGTGCACAGGCACCCATGCATGCGCGCACACACAAACACACACACACACACACACACACACACACACACACGCAAGCACACGTGCAAGCCAGTGCCTGAGCTGATGGATGTATCACTGTTTCCCTGCTCTGACTGCCCCTCCCCCCTCCCATTTCCCAGTTCCTCTCTCCGGACTCTCCCTTTCCGGATTATTTTTAGTCTCCTTTTCCTGCCGTGAAGATTCCTGGAGCCTCTGACCCCAGGAGACCGGGAGGCCCCAGCCTGATCTCTTCTGCTCCTCATCCTCTTATCCCTGCCACACCTGGGGTCTGGTCACAGAGAGAAGCTCCCGTGGAAGGCTGGGTCCTGCCCGGATGCCTGGGGGCCGGCCACAAACCCAGGCCAAAGCATAGAACCAACAGCACTGGGACGCGGAGACCTGGGACGCTGGAACCTGGGCTTCTCTTCCTCTTGACAAGGAGGATGGGGACCAGAGCTGGGACACAAGAGAGCCCCTAAATTCCCTATCCCATCAGAAGTCATAGCCTTCCAGGTCCCGAGTTAGGTTCTTGAGAAAAGATGGGCATCGGGGCCTCCTTAGATTGCAGCTCACTGAGTGGCCCCTACATCCTGCCACGAAGCCCCTCATTGAGGTTACCCAAGCAGTGGTCTCCTGCTCCCCAGCCTCTGCGCCTTCAGGGAACTCACTGTCCCCCATCCCAGGTGCCTGAGCTGACTTCCTTCCCACTCCCAGCTCGGGCCTTTACAGGGCCCAGAGAGTCGGGGCCCCAAGCACTTACCCTCCAGTCCCCTCCACTCTCAGTCACCTCCTAGGGCTGAGTGAGTAGGGGCAGGAAACAGGAATCCGATCCTCCTCCCAACCGGACACCACCACCCCCAACCACACCACGCTCCACATGCGCACACTGGGCCTAGAGGATGTGAGGAATCCGGCATCCAAGGTGTTGGAGGTTAGAAAAGGCTGGAACTCGGCTGTGGAGAGCCGCTTTATGCGTGCACCCTCACCTGTCCTGCTGTGTGACCGACAGGGGTGCCGGTGAGACTGGCATGGCCCCCCGCAAGCTGGGCTGGCAGTACCGCATGCCCATCCTCATACCTCCCTCTCAGCGAGGGGATGTCTAGCCATCGGTTCCTACCACTTGTACAAGTACTGTCTGTCTCCCCAACTTCCAACCTATTGCCTCGATGTGAGCCAACCACACTTGGCACAGAGGGGAACCTCTCTTCTTCCCCCTCTCATCCGCAGAGCCCCCCACCTCCACCCCAACTTACCTTTATGGTTTGGGGTAGTTTCTGTTTTCAGTCTATCTTCCTGCCCCCTTGGAGCACCAAATGCTGGCCAACGTCTCCAAATAAGTGTCCCCGCGTCTCTGGGGCGGGAACTGAAGGCCCAGATTTCCATCTCCACAGAGGAAGCCAGTTCCTCAGCCCCACCCAGCCATTGTGTCAGGCCAGGGGTGGGGGTGTGGAGGGAGGTGGGGAAGGGGATCTTCCAGATTTGCAGGGTGACCTGTTGCTCACTCTTCTGCATTCCCAGTTTCTCGGCTGAGGCCCTGCGATCACTCCCTGTCCCACTGGGAGGTTCCTACACTGACTGGCCCAGAAGTCAACGCCTGGGGAGAAGAAGAGACCGGTGGTGGAGTGCCCCCCACCGCACACCTTTAATTGGCTCTCTGATTGGGAAACTGAGTTCCCAGGGCTGGGAGGGTGTGATAAAAACAACCTGAGAGGGGTGGAGTGAACCACACCCCAGCCTGGGAAGGAGACTGGTGGAGGTTTGCTCTGGCTGGTCAAGAGAGGACCCCTTCAGATGTCATTGGCACGGGCACACATCCATCCACACATACCAAGCCAGACCCTGGGGAGAAGATCTGGAAAGCTAGTACTGAAAGATGTTTTAAATCCCTTTTTGTTCCATGTCTAAAGCCTAAAGTCTTTCTAAGGGACGACAATCTACCCTGTTCCCCAGCCTCTCCCGTCAGACCTGCTCCCAAGGATCTTAGTTGTGCCTGATGCCTGAAAATCTTCCCGAGAAATCTCTATGAAACATTCCTTCACTTCCTTCTGGTAGTTGGAAGAAACCCTCTCAAAGAGGTCTGTCCTGGCCACTCTAAAATTTCAATCCACTGGGCTACCTGGTGAGACTTTGTCTCACCAGGTAGAAAAAAAAAAAAAAAAAAGAAAGGAAAGAAAAGAGAATCCAGGTTGAAGGTGTGGATTAGCAGTAAAGCTCCTGTCAAGCATTTCCTGAGGCTCTGAGTTCCAAGTGTGGGCTACAGAGGAAAAGAAAGGAAACTGACTGAGGGGCTAGAGAGACTCAGTGGTTAAGAATCCTTCCTAAGGACCTGAGTCCAGTTCCCAACAATTCATGGCTCACCTGTAACTCCAATCACAAAGGATCCCACAGACACCCTTGTCCAGCCTCTAAGGGCACCCACACACAGCATACACACACACACACACACACACACACACACACACACACACACACACACGCACGCACACGCACGCACGCTTGCTTGCTCGCTCGCTTGCTCGCGTACATAAATAAAAATAATCATTAAAAAGAGAAGATGAAAGTAAGGGCTGGGAGACAACTCAGCAGCTAAAAACCCATACTGCTGTTCTGGAGGATGCGGGTTCAGTTCTCAGCACCCACAGTGAGCAGCTTACAACTACCTATAACTCCAGTTTCTGGGGGATCTAACCCCTCTGGCCTCCATGGGCACCTGTACTCATATGCACATATCCATATAAAAGTACCCACACACATGCTCCTACACACAATTAAAAATAAAATAAATATTTTTTTTCAAAAAGAAAGTAAAAAGAAGCCGGTCATAGTGACACACACCTTTAATCTTGGCTCTTGAGAGGCATAGGCAGGTGATCTCTGTGAGTTCGAGGCCAGCCTGGTCTACAAAGTGAGTTCCAGGACAGCCGGAGACTTTGTCTTAAAAAAATAAAAAATTAAATTAAAAAAAGAAAGTAAGAAGAAATACAGGAGAAAAAAGGAAGATGACTGGGGGTGATGAGGTACGCCTAGAGTCCCAGCACTTGAGAAGTGCAGGTGAGCAGCAGGAGGATTGTGAGTCCAAGGGCGTCCTTCCTGAGCTGCATGACAAGACTCTCGCCTGAAAACACACACAAAAACATTGTCCTTTGACCTCGACACGTGCATGCTGTGGACATGCCCCTCCATAAATACAACAATAATAAATAAAAAATTAAAAGGAAAGGAAGAAAAAGAACTAAATTGCAGCCGGGCGGTGGTGGCGCATGCCTTTAATCCCAGCACTCGGGAGGCAGAGGCAGGTGGATCTCTGCGAGTTCGAGGCCAGCCTGGGCTACAGAGTGAGATCCAGGAAAGGCGCAAAGCTACACAGAGAAACCCTGTCTCGAAAAACCAAAAAAAAAAAAAAAAAAAAAAAAGAACTAAATTGCAATCCACTACACCATGTCATAGTCCCAAACTTCCTTGCATGTGTGTATACTGTATACATGTATATTTTTGTGCGTTTGCACATGTGTGAGTTGACGTGGGGTCATATGCACGTGGGCACACACGTGATTAGAAGCCAGGGGTTGACTTGGGTGTCTTCCCTGATTCCTCTCCACCTTACATGTATTGAGACAAGGCCTCTCACTTAAACCCAGAGTTTGCCAATTCAACTAGTCCAGCTAGCCAGTTTACCTGAGAGGTCCCTGGGATTACCTGGCATTCGTGTTGAGCTAAACCCAGGTCCTCACATTTGTGCAGCAAGCCCTTCACCCTTGAATCATCTCTCAGCCCCAACATTCCCTCTTTCCATGGTGCTCATATTGTTCCATCCCATATGCTGTGTTTACACTCTGTGTTATGCTTACAGTGAATTCTCTATATCAGAAAGCAACCCCAAAGACAGGGTCTTTATTTGTTCTATTTAATAAAGTAACGTATCCCCAAAGTCCTGAAGCTGAGTCAGGCACACAACAGGTACTCAACAGAAGCTTAGTTTTTATCTTGTTTTGTTTTCTGAGACCTCTCTAAGGTTGCCCAGTCTGGTCCTGAACTCCTGGGCTCAGGCAATGCTCCTGTCCCAGCCTCCCAAATGTTTGGCTATAACTACTATACGGTAACTCACTGTGCCAGGCAGCTGCTTGTCATTTGGTGATCCAAATCAAATGAATTGAATCTTGACCACAGTGTACTCTTTCTCTGATCCTTGTTCTTCACAGCCTACCAAGGATGTGTGTTGAGTTTCCCATTATGCCCCACCCTAGAGCCAAGCATCCACCCACCCCCATCTTTAGGTTCTTTTTTGTTGTTGTTGTTTTTCGAGACAGAGTTTCTCCCTGTAGTGTTGGGTGCCTGTCTTGGATCTCCCTCTGTAGACCAGGCTGGCCTCGAACTCACAGAGATCTGCCTGGCTCTGCCTCCCGAGTGCTGGGATTAAAGGTGTGAACCACTGCTGCCCGGCATCTTTAAGTTCTTTAGGTATTTAAAGAGAAGAAGTACTTTCTCCTAAGAGTCTTGGAGACCCCAGCAAGAAAGCTAGACACTTACATAGCCAAATAAGTCATGCATTCATTTATTTTTGACTGAAATGTTAGGAGTTTTTTGTTTTGGTTTTTTGTTTGTGTGTTTATTTGGGGTGGGTGTTTTGTTTTAGTTTCTTTAGTTTTGCTGCTTATAAAAGAGACATTTTTAAAGGTTCTAGCACCAGGGAGCTGAGGCAGGAAGATGATGTCAAACTGCCACCAGGTGGAGTCTGAGCATTTCAGGTGTCACTCTGGCAGCCAAAATGAACCAACTGAGGCAGAGCTGTAGAAGACAGCCCTATGCCTTCCAAGATGCTGCACCCTCCTCTGTGGTACCATGGCTTTCTCACTGGCATCTGAGACCTTTATGCCCCCTCTCCAGCTCTTCCCAAATCTGTTGAGGGACTTCAGGGGGCAAGTTACTCTTTTACAATAACCAAGATAGCATGATTGGTTAGGAGCACTTGCTGCTCTTGCAGAAGACCCAGGTTCAGTTCCCAGCACCCACATGGTGGCTCACAAACTCCCTGTAACTCCAGTTCCAGGAAATCCAATGCCTCTTTGGACCCTCAGGGCCACCAGGCATGCATGTGCAAATATATAAATGAAGGTAAACACTATATATATGAAAAATAAAATAAATAGCAACCACAACAAAATTAATCAACAAAATTAGTCTGGGCATGGTGGTGCATGCCTTTAATTACATCATTTAGGAGGCAGTTTAATCTCTGTGAGTTTGAGACCAGCCTGGTCTGCATAGCAAGTTCCAGGCAAACCAGGGCTACACCGTGAAACCCTGTCTTAAAAAGAACAAAATAAATTGAGCTGAAAAATTGTAGAAAAGAATTTTTTGTCTGAAGAATCAGCATATGTAATTACATATATATGAAGGAATGAAATGTACATATGTCAGGTTGGGCTAATTAGGGAGCCATGCACCTGCTATCACAGCTTCTCTACCATGATGGACTCCATCCCTGAGTCATGGGACAAAAGTCTTTTCCTCCCTTACATGGTTGTTACTGTTTTCCCAGTAGGTAAAGGCATTTGGTATGTGGCCTGGTGACCTGGGTTGGATCCTAGAAACCCACATAAAGAAACAACTTCACAAAGTTATCTTCTGACCTCTACATGCATGCTGTGGCATGCATACACACACACACACACACACACACACACACACACACACACACACACACACAAATAATATTAATGACAATATTATTAAAAATATTTAAAAGATCAACATGGCTGAGCAGTAGTGGGCCACGCCTTTAATCCCAGCACTTGGAGGCAGAGGCAGCAGATCTCTGAGTTCGAGGCCAGCCTGGTCTACAAAGTGAGTTCCAGGACAACCAGGGCTACACAGAGAAATTCTGTCTTGAAAAACCAAAAAAAAAAAAAAAAAATCAACGTGAGGCTTCAGGGACCAGGAGTGGAATGCTACACTTTAAAAGTGATATATTTGGCCAGGCACGGTGGCACACGCCTTTAATCCCAGCACTCAGGAGGCAGAGGCAGGAGGATCTCTGTGAGCTTGAGGCCAGCCTGGTCTACATTGTGAGTTCCACGGCATCCAGGGCTATGTAATGTAGAGAGAACCAGTCAAAAACAAAAACAAAAAGGCTGCAGAGGGTGAACTTGTGAGGGTTGATCTTGTCAACTTGAGTAGATTTAAACTCACCCAGGAACATACCTGTGGTTGTATCTGTCACAGGTTAGATTTTTGGAGGACAGACCCACTCTGAATGTAGATGGTATTGCCCTGTGGGCTGGGATTGAGATTGAATTTTTTCCTTTTTCTTTTCTTCTTCTTCTTCTTCTTCTTCTTTTTTTTTTTTTTTTTTTTTTGGTTTTTCAAGACAGGGTTTCTCTGTGTAGCTTTGCGCCTTTCCTGGATCTCACTCTGTAGCCCAGGCTGGCCTCGAACTCACAGAGATCCACCTGGCTCTGCCTCCCGAGTGCTGAGATTAAAGGTGTGGGCCATCACCGCCCGGCTCCTGGATTGAATTTTTTAAATGAACAAAAGCCAGTTGAGCACTAACATTCTTGAGCCATGATCCTGAATGCACCTTTCCTCCCTTAACTTTTTTTTTGTTGTTGTTGTTGTTGAAAAGTAACCAGTGCATGGTCCAAGGTTTGAAGCCTGCATCTGACGACAGCTTTTAATTTTCTACGGTGCTAGTGGTGGAACCCAGTGCCTTGCACACTCCAGGCAGGTGCTCTCCCATGGAGCTATACACCAACTCTTCTTTTCCTAAGACAGAATCTCATTCTGTAGCTCTGGCTGTCTGTCCTTAAACTGCCGCAGCTTCCTAAGTGTTGAGATTACAAGCATGCCAGCTAGCAGCTTTTTAGAAAGCTAAGCACTGTGTGACATGGCCAGTCTACCTACCCCACCGGTGCTGGAGCACAGTGTGACATGCCAGTCTACCTACCCCACTGGTGCTGGAGCACAGTGTGACATGCCAGTCTACCTACCCCACCGGTGCTGGAGCACAGTGTGACACGCCAGTCTACCTACCCCAGTGGTGGTGGAGCACAGTGTGACATGCCAGTCTACCTACCTCATTGGTGCTGGAGCACAGTGTGACATGCTGGTCTACCTGCCCCACCGGTGCTGGAGCACAGTGTGACATGCCGGTCTACCTACCCCAGTGGTGGTGGAGCACAGTGTGACATGCCAGTCTACCTACCTCATTGGTGCTGGAGCACCGTGTGACATGCCAGTCTACCTACCCCACCGGTGCTGGAGCACAGTGTGACATGCTGGTCTACCTACCCCAGTGGTGGTGGTAAGGCTGGCAGCTGCTTCCCCCCTCCCTTCTGCTGTTGGCTGGAAGGACTTTGTCATCTGGAGCTTCTACAGTGGGACCATGCCTTCCACTGCCTGTGGCTCTCTACTTTGTCTTCCAGGAAGAAGGAGGAAGCAGGGATGTCCCCTGCTGATCACAGAGTCCCTTTGCTAAGGGATTTGTATTCTTTCTAAGGCTACAAGTTTAGGCTGCCGATCTGTGATGATTATGCTGCCTAAATACAAATTTTAGAATTACAGGTTGAGAGTGTAGCTCAATAGATTAGTTCTTACAGCCCATCTCCAGCACTTAAACAAGACAAAAAGTACACACACACACACACACACACACACACACACACACACACACACAACATGCTGGGTGTGTGGAGCATGCCTTTCAATCCAGCACTCAAGTGGATCTCTATGAGTTTGAATCCAGCCTGATCTACATGGTGAGTGCCAGACCAGCCAATGCAACCAATATGAAAAGTAAGGAGCTAGGGATGTACCTCGATGGTAGCATGTGTGAGGCCCTAGGTTTCACCCCAGCACCAAACACATACCAACCAAGATATCTTTCAACATATGAATAGATAATAAATTGTGAGGCCGAATGGTGGAGGCAGAGGCAAGGGGATCTCTGTGTTCAAGGCCAGCCTGGTCTAGAGAGTGAGTTCCAGGACAGCCAGAGCTATAGGGAGAGACTCTATCAATAATAACAATATTAATAATAAATGAAAATTAAGCACATATTTCTAAATCAAAGAATTAGCCTATGCTTGTAATCCCAGCACCCAGAGGGCAGAATAATTTCAAGTTCTAGATCAGCCTGGGCTACAAGAGATCCTGTCTCAAAGCAATAAAAATAATAAATAATAAATGAGAGATTCACACACACTAGCTCCAAAAGACAAAGGTATAATAAATTGAGCAATAAAATAAAACATGGACTTTGACTCAAAATATAAAACAAATATCCATGAGTCCATAGGGATATCAGTAATATAAATTAATGTGTAAAAAAGTAAATAAATATATTAGTTGGATAAATATCCCATACAGAAGAATTCAATGTAGGTATTCTATTTCCATGGAGGGGAGAAATAACTTTCCCCATTTTTGTTTTATTTGTATTTTATTTTATTTATATTTATCTTTTTTTTTTTTTTTTTTCGAGACAGGGTTTCTCTGTGTAGCTTTGCGCCTTTCCTGGAGCTCACTTGGTAGCCCAGGTTGGCCTCGAACTCACAGAGATCCGCCTGGCTCTGCCTCCCAAGTGCTGGGATTAAAGGCGTGCGCCACCAACGCCAGGCGGGTATTTATCTATTTTTTAAAAATATTTATTTCATTGCCAGGCAGTGGTGGTGCATGCCTTTAATCCAGGAGGCAGAGGCAGGTGGATCTCTGAGTCCGAGGCCAGCCTGGTCTACAGAATGAGATCCAGGATAGCCAAGGCTACACAGAGAAACCCTGTCTTGAAAACAAAAACAACAAAAAAGATTTATTTTATTATTTATTAATGTCTATGTATGTCCACATGTACATGCAGTGCCAGCACCAGAAGGGAGCATCAAATGCCTTTAGGATTGGTGTTATGGATGGCTTGTGAGCTGCCATGTGAGTGCTGGAAATTAAAACTGGATCCTCTGGAGTGAGCAGGGGCATTCAGGGAGCAGAGGCAGGCAGATCTCTGAGTTTGAGACCAGCCTGGTCTACAGTTCCAGGACAGCCAGGGCTACACAGAGAAACCCTGTCTCCAAAAACAAAAACAACAAACAAAAACCAAACCAAACCAAACCAAACTGGGTCCTCTGGAAGATCAGTCAGTACCCAATCCCAGTACTCGGGAGGCAGAAACAACCAGAATTCTGTGAGTTTGAGGCCAGTCTGGTCTAGTTCCAGGCCAGCCAGGACTACATAGTGAAACCTTATCTATTAATAAACAAACAAATCTAGCCGGGCGTTGGTGGCGCACGCCTTTAATCCCAGCACTCGGGAGGCAGAGCCAGGCAGATCTCTGTGAGTTCGAGGCCAGCCTGGTCTACCAAGTGAGTTCCAGGAGAGGCGCAAAGCTACACAGAGAAACCCTGCCTCGAAAAACCAAAAAAAAAAAATAAAAAAAAAAAATAAACAAACAAATCTTGAAGAAAAACAAGGGAGGTTTAAGAAACTGCCATAATCAAGGGATGACTATGACAATTAAATGTAATTTAGTATTCTGTATGTGATCCTGAACAGAAAAGGAGTCAAAGTAAAAACAAAAGAACCCTGACTAAGGTTTGGACTTCAGTCCAGAATAATGTTTTGGTGTTGTTTCATTAATCATAGCAGTACATGAGAATAGTGGAAGACAGTAGAGTAGGGAAAACCACCTACAGAGTACACGAGAACACTCAATATCTTTACAATCTTTGTGCAGTTTTCAGAAAAATTAAAATGTCCAGAAAACTTCTAAAAGTTAAGATTACTCTTAAAAAAATAACACCTTGAGGTTGGGGAATTTAGCTCAGTGGTAGAGCACTTGCCTAGCAAGCACAAGGCCCTGGGTTCGGTCCTCAGCTGGGGGGGGGGGGGAAGAGAAAATGAAAAGACAAAATAACAAAAATATAGCACCTTAAAATATGTCCCTCTCTAAGGCATCATCGGTCTTAAAGACAGAAAGAGCAAGCCAGTGATTCTGAATCTTTAGCATCCAGGGGCCTTGATGAAAGAGAGCCAGCCGGGGGTTCCACCTGCAGACCTTTTGGTTCAGAGGATTTCCAGCGAGGCTAAATGTATTTCTATAGGACCACATTTTTGAGAACCACAGGCTTCAAACTCAGGATGTGAAACTAGGTGTGGCATCACCCTGTCACTCAGTATGGCAGCAGACTTGAACTCTCCAGCGCTCCACAGGCTGAGGCAAGAGGATTTTGAGTTTGAGGCCCCTGTAGGCTACACCCCACAAGGTTGTCTCACAAACAACAAATTATGACTCAGATCTGGCCCCCCAGGGCTCCTAGGAACTTCCAGACTAGGGCAGTAGGGAAACTAACAACCGCTGAGAACAATAAGTGTATGTTTGAGGAACAAAGCAGGGTGAGGCTGAACATGGACCATTTGGAAAAGTCATCAGAAGATGCTCCAGGGCATCCTGACTCAGACACCACGGAAGAGAGGGCAGGGACCTCCAGGAAGTGAGAAGAATTCTGTCAACTCCCGACTTTCCAGTAAATTTAACTGAACACAAGCCCAACACTTCCTTTGGAGTGTGTCCCACAGATATCGCTCTCTTTTTACAAGTGGTTTCTGAGAAGATAAGTAGCTTGCCCACCGTCAATCAGATAGTAGGAAGGAAGACACAAATCGGAACTCAGCGGTAAGTAGGGGAGCTGAGTGTTACTCAGGTGAGCCCTCTGCTTCTTCCCGCCACCCAGATGGCACCCCTAAGCCCCTGCCTTCTTTCTCCAAGCCGTCTCTCTCCGCTCTTTTCCAGTTTCTTTCCCGCGGGTTCTTTCATGATTAACCACACGCATGAAGCAAGGACAAGAAAGAGACAAGTTTGCTCCCTGTAATCTAAGCCTCGCTGGAGAGGGGATGGAAATCCTTGTCTTGACCTGCCCGGCTTCCTCTAGGTCACCGTGAGGATCAAGAGCTTAATAAGATCAAGCTTCGTTCCCTGGCTGGCCTTCCAAGTCTCTCTCCCTCGGCCCCCGCAGCTAGCCACACCCTAGTACTAGACACTACAAACATTTTATTCGGCCCTAGGGGATGGGTGCTGTCCAGCAGGTGTGCCCCGTCTCCCCGGAGGGCGGGACCGCTGTTTCCGGGCTGTCCTGGCATCCGAACAGCGCTGGGCGTGGCTGCGGTCAGGCAACCCCAAACCCAGATGACCTGGGCTAGAGGACGACCGCAGGGAGCCCGCCATCCGCAGGAGGAGCTGCCCAACCCTCCGCTCTCAGCCTCTGCATCTGCTCGGGAACCCACGGCCCACCCCAACTCCGGGACAGTGATAAAACCTCCGC